>CM073772.1:48900813-49167666 GCA_037158775.1 Hetaerina titia | reverse complement strand
ACAAACCCACTGCAGCGATTAAGATATGTATTTGGACCAATTTCTCCGTCAGAAACTCATTGGTCGGACGCATCACAGAAATAAAATTTTTGAGCTTGAGCAAATTTACGCGAGAAGAGGAGAATGGAGAGAGAGTGGCGACAATGCGGGTGGGAGGGGTCGAAAAAAGTGAAAAAAAATTAGGTCGGGCAAAAATCGAATGAAGTCATTTGAATTTATTATGTATGAAGGCTTCCTTACCCCTCTCATCTTTTCTCCCTACCTCTCAAGTTCTTTCTCTCGTTGAGCGATTCAATTTTATTCAATTTTTCACCCCCTCAGTCTCCACCCCTCCTCTTCTCGTTTGCCTCGCGCTCGCCTCCTCCCATCAACCCCTTTGCTACACTACTTCCTCCACCTCCTCCCCTTTCCTTCACTCCCTCCGCCGACCCCCTCCGTCTCAACCCCTTACCAGCCATTCCCTTCCCTACTATCCCTTTCTTTAAGGGTGGTCGCGCGTTGCGGAAGACTCCCAAGGGTGTTAACCTTTTCATTCTTCGATTCTCGTGTTCGCATCCCAGCGAGGAGAATTCCGGGCGAACAGTAGGAAGGGGCTACCGGCTATCGTCCTCTCTCATCACTCTGGACTTTAATGATTGCGCGGCATGCATTTCGCGAGTCCATGCTTAGTCGTGCGCTTCCGAAAACGGGCGATTATGAATTCACCCACAGAGGAAAACTCCCGGGACAACGCTCCACACGAGCGAAGGGAACGGAGAGATTATTTCTTATTTCCCGCGCCACCAGCGTCTGCTTCCTTTGACCGGGGAACACGTCATCCTTTTCCTGGGTAGAGTGGGTTTGAATTGATGCTTCATGAAAGTGAAGTCAGCGCGACTGTTTGTCGGAATATTTGGAGAGTGCATGTTTATCTTTTCATCTTTTTCACCCACGGTCCATGAGACAGGGAGAGAAGAGCGAAGGAAGAGATTATGTTAAATATTCGTGCTCCTAATGAACTAACCTATTCTCAAATCTCAATGGAGGGTGAAACTTTGTCTTTAACACTGTCAACGCTTAAAGCGGACGTATTATTTAATAAAAATAATGTCTATGCATGAATAAGTAATTACACCATACGCGCTTACATATTTAGGTGTAGATTACTTCATCTACGTCTCGATCGTCTCACTGTTAATTTTTCTGGACTCTTTGATAAATTTCATGTTATATTCAAAGGGGCTTTATGGATTTGAATGGGTTAAAGGTGGCAAGAAATAAAATTTATCTACATACGGAAAGTGGGTAAGAATTATAAGCTCTCGGGTTTTTATAAATGAACTGCTCCCCTCTGCCCCTTCTATTCCTTAAATAACCAATAAGGAATGGAGATGATTTCCCTCTAGTTCCCCCTCACATAAGGTCTTCCCAATACATTCAAACAACAGGTTTACCTTCTCCGCCCAAAGCCAATTTGAGATGTTTTATCCAAAATACAAGACGTAGTCACCCTACAAGAAAATCTAGAAATTGACTGTTTAAATTGTAATGTTTACCTTGTAGAAAATTCTTTTCCCTGAAGCACAAAATACGATACGAAATATAATTCGATGAAACTTAACTCAATTGGGATAAAATAGACTAAATAAATGCATCGTTAACTGGGCCCGTTTATCAAAGCTCGAAGTTCTGTGTGTGTGTTAGTGTATATAACGCTAACGCTTCTTCACTCGCAGTTTCAACGCATCCCACGCGCCCAGCTGTCTTCATGCTGTCTAGAAAGTCTTCACACTCATCATACACAGTCTCTCGATGGAATTAAATAGTACAGAAGTTGTGACTTAACTACATCGCACATTACGCGAATTTGAAGGTCTCACCTTAAAGAATATTTTCAGCGGACTTGTAAATCGACATTACAACTTGGAGAAAAAGTGCCGGTGATAAGTAAAAACTTTCCATAAGTACCGCTGCGGACGATATTTCGAAATGTTCCACTATTTCCTCCCAACTAGTTTGTATTTCAAATAAAAGTTCGCCCGTGATTTCCCCTTATCCTTTATCCAACAGATGTGCACACCCCATCACCTCTCAATCCTTTGCCCCACGCCGTACCAGCCCCACGTGTTCACATGGGGAGCAACGCTCAGTGAAAACCATTTCCATTGTTTGACCATGTGCTACATGCTGTCAAATTTGCAACGGAACGGCTATCCTACACACGCCTTGTTTTCTTTTACTATTAAGACTTTAATAAAATGAACAAATAAACAATCTACAATCCGCATCGTTTTCCTTTGATCAGTCTAAGCCCATTAGGAACTATTTGAGTGACAAGAGTTAATCTTTCGTAACTCTCGAGGTTTTGCCATTCGTTAACTCAAGGTATTCTAATTATTTAAAGGTAATTTTGGTCTCTTGCAGAAGATAATTCACTTCTGTGTATCGTAAGAACTTCGAGCTATCTGACATCAATGATTCTACGAGGAGAAATTAATATTGTTCCTCCTAGTGCAGCTCTTAAGACCAAAACATCTCTTATATATATCTCAAGACATAGCTCTTAAGACCTACATCTACATAATACCCCGCAAGCCGCCGCGCCGCAAGGGCGTGTGGCGGGGGAACCAATGGAACGCGCAAGCCCTTCCACCACGTCAAGGTCGCAGTCGACGGGTGGGCTTTAATATCACCAGTTTTTCATCTCAATTTTTAAGTATCCAGTGATCGATGATCATTTTATCAATGTAATAATGTATTTTCTCATTAAATTTCGACCCAGGTTATGAAAAAACAGAGGTATTGAAAATTGAGAGTCTCTTGTTGTAAGGAAGGTATATAATCTGCCATCTAAGGTACCTCTTGAATGAAAACACTCACTAACCACAGCTAAATTTCACAGTCTCACCTAGGCACAAAACGTATCAACGTGCAACAACATAAAACGTTATTCAGAAAGTGCGAGGAAATGAAGAGGTGCTCATTTGGGTATAGAGTGTCATGTTTTGTCGTGTTAGGAGAGATTTATGAATGTTTCTGTGATTAGGCTGTCTTCATACAACGTAAATGTAACTTCTTAACTCGAATACAACATAAATAAGAATCAATGATAAATACGTGAAATAATCAATATATCCTTCCCATATGGTGTTGATGGTAAATGTATCACTGGAGCATTCCCAAGAAATAAATGTCATCGCATGTGCAAATCCGCTTAGTGATTATCAGGCTGCAATTTTGGATCTTGGACCTTTCATGAGTTTCTAAACACTTCGCAATTTTTTTTATTTATCCTTCGATCCAAAAAGCATCAGATTTTTACGAAGTTTCGTGTATTTCGAGTGTTAGCGTGATAAAAGCATCGCGATAATTTTTTCCACAAAAAACTAACAGATAAAATGCACAAATATCATTTGACTCACACGCAAGTCGTATTTCTATTCCCTTCAGACATGACATCGCGTAAGTGTACGATTGTAGTTTGTGAATTGCCATAAAACTTTGAAAAGAAAAATAAAATAATAAGTCCACGGTATTTTCTTGGCTTCGGAAAATAACATAAAACTTCAGACCTAGCAAGTTAATAAGGTTTTCGTAGTCTTGCGTCTTTTATGGGGGAGAGAAGGGGGAGTGATGAACAGTGCGGCTCTGAGAGTATTTCTTGAGAAGAGTCAGCTAATGTCTCGGGCCCAGCGTTATTTTTTTCTCACGAGAATGCAAATGAGGAAAAAAATGGAGGGTAATAATAATAAATAAATAAAAAAACCATGACGGTCGATTATAAGTTTTGTTCTCCGGTTGTAAGCTTATTTCCCGGCGTTTTACCAACTTTCTTATTGCCATTTCCAGGGGTGTAATCACGCTCTCCGAATTGAAATTGAGGTCTGCGCCACGGGAAAGTTAGAACTGCCTCAGCCACTGATTTTCGGAGGAAAAGCTGTGAATTTCAAGAGGTAATTCCCCGATAAGCTTTCAAATGCTCATTAATGACATAAATTACACCGACATTAACAGTAGTTGTTGGAGTAGACTACAAAATTAAACCGCGTAGCAGCTTGAATGATACAGTGAGACCTTAATGATGTAATTTTAGTAAGTAGTAGTATTATTAACATGTGCTATTCTCAGAAATATTAGGCACTATTATTGATTCATTTCTCCCCCCTTCATTATTCTTCTAGCTCATTAAAATTTCACTCATTTTCATCGACCATCCAATAATGGTTGCACATCTACTCACATTATGATCATTTGGGCCAAAAACCAAGTGCAGTTGTGAATGCGTATTTTATCAATGGATTATGTGGAGTATAAGACTGATTTTCCTTAATCATCCACACTGAAATACTTGTAGAGAGTTCTTAAAAAAATCCTGACTATCTCCGACTGAGATAATTACGTTTTCCCTCGATTTTTTAAAAAAATTCATTTTTTTCCATTCGCCCCAAGAGTGTTTGTCATCTTCACGAAAAATCAAATTCCTCATCATTTTCTCTCATTCCTTTTCCGTCTCATTCTCTTATTTTTTTTCGCTTCATTTTATCATCTGGGTTACTTTTCATCTTGATTCCTTCTTTGCCTTTCTTTCCCATTACGCCTTTAGCCCCATCAACTCCTACAATCTCCCGCCAGACCAAGCTTCCTGAGCGCACGCTTTATGGTTGAGAATTGTCCTATTGTGCTTAATTATTATGTTTTTTGACTTAGTTGGTGGATGGTAAATATTTGAATAACAAATTAAAACACGTTCGCGACACGAGTGGAACATAAATTTTTCTAACATACATGAAAAAAAATCGGACCGCTTTATCGATGGTTTCTCATCGCTGAAAAAAAAGGATAGTAAATCTTCGAGACCCGATTCGAGTTATTTTTTTTATTTTTAGGTTGAATCGAGAGTTGTTGTTGCTATAATTTAAGTTAAAGAGAAAACTTTTTCCCTCGCTGATACGGAATCGGCCCAAATATCGACTACTTCATTGCACCGTCTTAAGTTATTTTAAACAAGCATTCCGACGCCATAAAACGAGTCTAATCTCTACTTCATATGAAGAGCACACCTCAAGTGGACTGCACCGTCTGACGCATGGGACGTTAAACTGTGGACCCCCCTCCTTGACGTCTTTCCTTAAGAATCGTATAGTGCCTACGTCGGGTTTCTCTCCACCCATCCTCCATTTCCTGAATTTCCTACCACCAACCAAATAAGCCACCTATCCCTAATGGCGCAAATGACCTCTCTGTCGCCGCTCCAGATAACTACTGACCATTACGCTCCTCACTGTGCACACTCCGCTTTCTCCATTCTCCGATTTCATGGACACAAAGTGGAGGGCAAACGAACCATCCGATACTCAATGGTTGGAATCTACTCCCAGGTCAACTCCCTGCTATCCTCCGAATCCACTCCAGTTTCTACCCCTCCCTAATAATTACTCCACCAGCCACGAAGGGAGAGCCGCAATCGCTTTGCTGCCCAATTATCGCAGTGAACCACCGCCTCCGAGAATTTCTCTCAGTAAACATCAACTCATTAGCAGAATTTTCAAGAATCTTTTAATTCACTCATATTCCGTAGCCACCATTTACCGTTAGGTTTGAGGAAGTGCGTCTTAGGTTGATTGCTGCTCGGAAAACAGGGAATCACCCTTACTATGAACTTAAATAGTATCACTAATAATTATTTAATTAACCAAGTTCTACGGGGTTAAATTATCATTCAGTAAAAAAGATGAAGTTGAGTATATGAAGCATATCGAGTATTTCGAGACAATGAGAGCCCTTGCGAAAACGCATACCATCCACATCTACATACTCATATCGAGTGAAAAGCCGGCGAGAGAAAATTTGGGTGGAACAAAAGAGAATTTAGGACACCAATTCTAAAGGTACAATTACTTCTTAGTTCACGTACCCAAAATACAGGTAGGGCTTCATTAATCAAGTATTCTGATATCCCTATTTATTTACCATTAATGGGATCACGAATTGTACGCAAGGGAAAGAATTCATTTCATTACTTACTTTGATAATGCATTTTTTACTCTGGTGGTCTCTCTTGCCAATTTATTGTTGCTGAAGTTATTTTCTCAAGGTAGCCATTAAACTCATACTTATATGTGACTCAAGACGTTTAAAAAGACCAGAAGTGCAAATATTAGAGAGAATTGAGAGAAACAATCAATATTGTTCTTCTACTAATTTGGCGGAGGAAACAAATTGACAATAAAACCATCAAAATGGGGTTCCTTACGCAAAAAACCTGGCGTGAAGGCTTTACTGGGGATCTTTGGTATAGCCTTCCTATAAAAATCTTACCTGAGAGAGAATCCTATTTTTTACAAGAGCACGTGACAACGTTTTTTTGTTTTAGACTATTTTCTAGTTGGCTATAGTTCATCCAACTCCTTTCTCCTCTTTTTCCCTATCACTAATCCTCTTGTTATGTTTCCCTGAAATTTTTAGTCCTTTACTATCAGCAGTAGGCTAGGGGGATTTTGCAGTTGGGTTAGGGGGATTTGGGGTGGATCCAGGAAATACACATTGCTGTACTCCTAAGCCTGACTAGCACTAAACAATAAAGTCGATTCTTTTTTATAATGACTCATTTTATAGCACTGAATACTTTATACCTCCCTTAATTTCGCCAAAAATACCTACTATCTTCCTCCAATACCTCACTTTCGTAGAATTCACCTTCAATAGCATCTCATTCACTGTCAATATCTCCTGTATCCACTTGTCCTGCCTCCGATTTATTCAAAAAATCTTTTCTCCTTCTTAACAATGCATAGAACCTCTTCAATAGCCTTCATTCATTACCATTTTATTTTATTAACCTTTCTCCAAACCAAATCTCTAAGAATTTAAGTATCATTTATTTTCGACAATCGTGATTCCGAAACATACTAACAATACTTTGCTTAACATTAAGGTTTTTACTAGTTTTTTTTTATTTTCACGTAAGAAGATTATCATCAACTACCACCCTTTTTAAAGAGCTTCTTGATGCAATGCAATTTTGTAAATATTCTTTTTTGCATAATTCCAAAATATGTAAAAAAATATGCATAATACAGGGTTCGTCCGGAAAATAAGTGTCATTGTCTCATTGTCTGTTTTGACAAAAGGGGAGTCGTCCACTACGAGTTTGTACCTGAACGACAAACTGTAAATGCTGCAGTTTACGTCCAAGTGCTCGACAGGCTTCGAAAACGAGTCGCCCGCGTCCGGCCAGCGATCAAAAACATCTGGTGGCTGTATCACGTCAATGGGCCGTCTCACACCGCGCTTGTCGTGTCGGACTTCTTGGCCAAACACGGCGTGGCAACGCTGCCGCACCCGCCCTACAGCCCGGACTTGGCACCACCGGACTTCTTTCTGTTCCCGAAGATAAAGAGGAGTTTGAAAGGAACGCGATACGGAACTTCAAAGAGGCCGTGACGACGTGTCTTCGAGGGGTTCCCGATGATGCCTTCGCGGGAGCGTTCCAGGAATGGGAACGCCGCTGGAACAAGTGTATCGACTCACAAGGGTCCTATTTTGAGGAATATTAGCTTAAGATATGTAAAAGTATAGTATAATAAATTTTTTTCCTGAGCTCAGTACACTTATTTTCCGGACGTACCCTGTACGAAAGAGTTTTTACTTTGGTCTTTAAGGTCCCTAGGCCTGAATAAACTGAAAGCGACTTATCATTTTTGTTGGGAGGAATAAATTGCATATGATCCATCCGAAAAGCCATTGTATCCTCAGTTTTTTTAGCATTAATTACGAAATCTGCACGTTAATAAAGTTTTAAAAATAATTTGGAGGATTTTATTACACTGTGTTTTATTTCCTACGAAGGGCGTTCACGATGAAGTTTAATTAACATAAAATATCATCGCCTACCCTTTCCATGATAAAATTTCCCTTCTGTTTGCAAGGAAAAACTTTCTAATTGATGCACCCCGTAAATATTGAGAATTGGTTTTCACCATGAGCAGGGTGCGAAATTATCGGGATAAAAATATTACCTCAATGGTAAAAGTCAGGTTTTAATGTTTTTCTTAACATTATGCGTTTTTCTTAAGAATAATTAATGCCCTTGCCACACATATTCTCTCCATTCTTCTAGATTATTTCCTGGTTCAATTAATAACTTTCCTGATGTATATTACTAATAATTTGCATGGATTTTTCCTTCTTACTTACTGATAGTGCTCCCACTTCCCTCTAGATTGCACCAATTTCTCTCCTTTCTTTGTACTCTTTCCATATCCTTACACTACGTTTTCCAAAACGCTTCTTTCCCCCAATCAGTTTTTTACTTCAGTTCTTTTTTTAAATTCTTTGTATTTTTTTCTACAAATTACCGTATTTATATTATTCCATTTCCTTTTATCGTCTATCTTCCTAACCATCTCCTTTGTAATCTACGTTCTAAAACTACAATTTCACCCTTCCTCAACATCGTCTCAGCATACCAAGTCCTCACTCTAACTAGTAACAGACGGACTATTGAGCCGAGTCTCGTATTTACCAGGACATATTACCATTATTGTGTCTATTCTAACTTCTTGGGATAATTAAGGTGGTTTTCCATTGCCTTATTCAGTATTGATCTTAAAATAAAACCATCAGTAAATGGCCACCTCACTGGGGAAATGACGCTGCGCGGACTACCTTTCGACTGGCTCCTAACCTTCGAACTATCATTGACCTTACCAGGAGCAATTACTACTGCTCCCTCTAGCACAGCTCTACGAGCCATTAGAACGCACAAGCCCTTCCACCACTCGTTTCTTGTCCGGTAGAGGAAGTATCAGAATACATACAATGGGAAGGAGCATTTTTTTCACGTGTTGAATAAAGCTCAGATAATTCCCAGACGGTTCTCGTTAGTGGACATTCGCAAATATTGTCATTCGGAATCAAGTAAAATTTAAATTATTTCTTCATTAATAATGGTTGAAATAATGAAAATATAATGGACACTTGGATTGTCTTTCTGAAGTTCCTCTTCCAATCGTAAGGAAACCCAGTACAATGGCACACCCTCCCCTTACCCTCAAAACCCTGACGTAATGGTAGGGCAGCTCCATGACTTGCGGTGTTTGTAAGAGACGGTACGGTTCTGTACGAAGCATTGTCCTTTGAAAAGGTAATATAAATCGGTTTACCGGAGTTTGAAAATAATGGCGATTTGGAGGTAAAAATCGATTAATTACCTGGTAAAATTCGAAAAAAAACAGACAAAAATCCAAAGTTTGTATCAATTGTTTCTTTCTTTTGATCAAAAATTAATTATTCCAAAAAATAAACACAGGAGCTAAAATAAATCGCCTTTGTACACTATCATTTCACAGTCCACTGAGAGTTTATAAAAATATTTATTTAAATCCTACTCGTTATATCTAAGACTATATTTAGATAATTAGCTCACTCAAAGAGGAGCGCTTAGCAACAGGATAGAACCCGCTGTGAATATTTTGGTTTTAGATAATAGAATTTCCAGACTTCGTTCGTCGGTACCAATTTGCGAGCCGCTTAGAGAACATGACGCGAGTCATCGGACTGGGAGGCAAATAGATTATTTCCCTCAGCGCCAGGCTCAAACAATATCCGCTAACAACTCTATTTCTGGTCTTACCAAGTGAAAAGCCAAACACACACATACACACACATGCTCAATGTCTTTGGATCAAAAAGCCGAATTCGTGTACAAATGCCCTCGAATACTATTACTGTGCGCTTGGACATGGAGTGAAAGACTCGTAATTCCCGTCGTCCGTATGATTGTACTAGAACCATGGATAAGTAAATAGGAAAATGATTGGACGGCAAATAGCCAAGAGGAATTCACTCCAAAGCATAAGTGTGTGGAATCGTGGGAACGTTTGGGGAGCCATTTGTAATTTTGCCATTGGTCACTCCCGATCTTCATACTAATCACGCCTTGAATCTATTCATTCCTTAGTGATATCATGATTGTAAATAGTTTGAAACTCGTGGTTCAGGTTTCATTTATCATCTACGTATTCCAAAGGAAAATATTATATCCATATAAAATATAAATATGAGTAATTAATAAATCTTCTCTTGTTGAGGAAGGGACAGCTCCCTTTGAGCCCATAAATGTTCGTAAGTTTTAAGATTTTATTTACTCCCCTCTGTTTTACTAAATGTTTTGAAATAAACGAACGCAAATAACTAAATATACGTATATATTTATATCTACATATATACGTATATTGATATGTTACACGTATTATATAATAGCAGCCACAATAGTACCAATATGGGTATTGTTTCATTTAAATACATGTATTGGATTAAAAGGTTTTCTTTTTGATATGAAAATCAGCAAAGAGCACATTTAAATATATGTTGCAAAACGCGAAAAATTTAATTGCGAATTAATTTTGTCGTCATTACATACTTACAATGATGATACAAGAAGTCTGATAGGTCTGTTAAGAATTGTTACGAGAAGCAAGTAAGTGTCACGGGTATGCTGGGGGATTCCTTTCAAGACTTGTTTTTCACACTGTAAAATTGTGGAATTGAAATCCTGGGAGCCTTTTCTCGATGACAGCAGACAAGACATATTTTAAAAAGCTACATGGCACATGAGTTGTTCTACTACACAGAGGGAATTATTATGGCTACAAATTATATGTGTAGATTCGATAAGTGGGATAAAATAATACAGATTCTAGCTCTCGTCTCTCTCTCACATGATACGAAATCAAAATAAAACTGATCCCCGCTAAAATATTCAACTATTGATTTAATCTAAACTGCAATCATTGCATTATATATATATAACCATAAACACAGTAATCAACCCGAAGGTCGGTTTAGTAGGTGATGGTAGAGCTCACCCATGTACCAAGCCCGATGGCGTGTGAATATTCACACATCAGGGTAGGGGGGCCAGTTCCTTTCCCTGTGCCGGTTATGGTTTACCAGGAAGATCTGGTACCCGAAAAATCAACTAGCTTGGGTGAAGCTGCAGGTGCCAGGTGCCCAAAGTGCCTTGCCCGGGAATCGAACCCGGGACCCTCCGGTCAGTAGTCCAACGCTCTACCCACTAGACCACCTCGACCCGCATATATATATATATATATATATATATATATATATATATATATATATATATATACATAATTATATATATATATATATGATTTCTTCGAAGTAACACGGAAGTGTTGAATAAAAAACTTAGACAGCAACACACAGCACGAAGACACATAAAAGGAACACTCACACATCATATCTTGATAATTAATTGTGTCCTAACTTATCTTCCGAAGAAGACGGAGTTCGAGTCCGTCGAAATTATCAAGATATTACATGTGAGTGTTCCTTTATGTGTTATCGTGCTGTGTGTTGCTGTCTAAGTAATATATATATATATATATATATATATATATATATATATATATATATATATATATATAAAGGAATGTATGTGAACGAGCGATTTTGAATTATATTTAAGTTCTTGTAATTTTTTGCAAAAATGGCTGGCACCCTAATACACTCCATATACAAGAATGTAGATATAAAAATAGATGAATGGATAAGCATACGAAAGTTAACGAACGCACGGACATTTCTTTTGGGGATTACTTTCGTGTTCATCAAATAATACAATTGAATGGGAAGGCAGGTAAGCTTGAATAGTATAACCATAGTTTCTCTTGAAACTTGTAAAAAGCTAACTCTTCCTTGGTCGAATTTCATCGTGGGGGCGTCTCTTTAGGAACGCTATCCCTTGCATTTAAAGCTAGGGATGCGACTGTACCGAGTTCATCGTCGTGCCAACCCGAATTAAAGGGGAAATACCCTCAGGGAAGCGCGATCTCTCTCACCGCTCTTCCCTTTCAACCTTCCACCCCTCTTCACACGATAAGGGTGAGGGAGGGAGAGAAGAGAAGGACGGAGTGTGGGAGAAGCGGAAGAGAAAGAGAGAGAGAGAGAGGGGGGGGGGGCGGATGACGGGAAGAGGAGGAGGAACTCGTTTCATTAGAAATCGATGAGGCAAGAGCCATTAAGCTTGCAGCGAGAAAGTTCCGCGCTCCCTCCCTACTCCCCAGAGTTGGCCGCGCCGTCATCGCACTCGTCTTTCCCGCCGAGCACTCTCCCCTCCTTCCTTACCCTCTTTCCAATGATTTCATTTGTTCGGCCGCGGGATGGCCAACAGGAAGTTTTCGGAGGCGATCCAACCCTCCTCTCCACCCCCTCTCCGCGGGAAATACAAATCAGTCGGAGCGGCGGGGAGTCCTCTCCTCTCTGGATCCATCCTCTTATATTTTTTTCTCCAGACGAGACGCGTTCTGATTTTCGTTCCTTCCCCTCTGTCCCTCTGAGGGGAGGGTGTAGTGGGACGGAAGAGTTGGGAGGGTGCAAGGCGGTGGTTCCCCCCCACCTCTCCCCAAAGGCGTGTGTGGGGTCCGACGGCGGCGTCGGTTCGGGGTCTTGCCTTCCTTCCTTCCTGAATGAGTCGGAACAATTTCTTCGGTCGGATGGATTCCTTCGTATGGTATCGATGATTGATGAAACTCGAGCGGTCGGACCGAAATTGTAGCAGCGTCGTGAGGGTCGATAACGACGACGGACTATGAGGCCCGCAATCCCTTCCATTCGTGCGTCATTAGCGAGACGACTCCTTTTTCATTGGCCTCATTGTCACAGAAAGCAAAGCTTGACCACGGGCACATTCACCGACGAGGATGCGTGACAGCGTGTCCAAAATGAAAGTTTAAATGGTTGTCAGGTTGATTTGTCCGTAATGACGATTGTATGGTGGGTGGCCTATTCTTAAGGATATTATAAAGGATATTAATTTAGAAGCATAACCTTCAAATATTTTGATTGAAAAATTCTGACGGAGCACCTTGTGCGTGAATTATCGAGTCAATCTCTGATTCCAAACTAAAATTGGCCCAATCTGAAAAGCACTATAACAGCCCATAGAGATACATGTATATAACGTAGAGTAGATATATACTTATTCACATGGTATATATATATATATATATATATATATATATATATATATATATATATATATATATATATGAGTATATATACATATATATATATATATGTATGTATATATACTCATTCACATGGAAATAGACATAAGGAAAATGGATGGGAACACATACATGCGTCTTCCTATCCCTTTTCCTTATATCTATTCCCATGAAAATATGTAAAAGGATGTAGTTCAGTTCTCAGTCGTGATAAAAGGAACACAGTCGCAAATTACTACTCCGCTGAACAACTAGCAAATTACTCTCTGTAGACAATTTAATTACCAGTATTTCATTTTATTTGCAGGACTAGTAAAATGGAAAAGGAGGAGATGATTAAAGACCAGTATCACAATTTAAAAAAATCTCAATACATGCGAAACAAATAAATTAACTGCGAATTGAATAAGCAAAATGATCATTGTATATGTAAACCATATACACAGTAATCAACTCGAAGGTCGGTCAGCATATTTTGGTAGAGTTAACCGAATACTTAGCCCAACGGCGAGTGAAATTCAAACATTAGAGTAGAAGGGGGACGACCGCAGATGAAGCTGTTGCGGTTCCCACAGGGGTAACCATGCCACATTCCGCCTAAAAAGGCTCTCTGCAGCTGGGACTATGAGCGCCTAGAGCCGGCGCTAAGGGTGACGCTGGTTAGGGTGTGGTGCTGATGGGTCGATCTGTGTCGCTTCTCAAACAAATAGGATGGAATTACCAAATAATAGAAGGGGGGCACATCCTTTCTCTTTTGATATACACATATTCATTCAAACACGAGAACCCTCCATGTGGCGAACATACAGGAACTCCTGTTTTCTCATCCATATCGAAATGGATAAAAGGAAAAGGGAGAGAAACACACATAAAGGACGAACACAAGAGAGGTGGGGAAGGTGGAATCGAGCAGATCACTAGTGCAAAAATATTTCCTTGATTGGGACTTGATTACCGGATCTTTCGACTTGCCGGATTTCAGCGTAAATTACGTTTCCTCGATAGTTCTACAGTTTCCTCTAGTTCTAGAGCATCGGCCTGGCAAGTTGAAAGATCCGGTGTTCAAGTCTCAGTCAAAGAAATATTTTTGCATTTGTGATCTGCCCGATTCCACCTTCCCCACCTCTCCTGAGTTCGTGCTTCGTATGTGTTCCAACACATTTTCCATATATATATTCCTACATAAAAACGTGTATACATATAATTTTATATTCTTGTATGTTGAAAAAACGTAATTCTACAGGGATACTCCTGACAACAGTCTTGTATATTAATTACGCAGAATAATACCGCGGTTAATATCCCTGCGAAATTAGCGTTCACATCATGTCCGATGAATGAAAAATATTTAGATAAAAATGCTCATGCTATTCGTCCTTTTAGGCGCCTCATAAATTAGAAAAACCATCTACCTCCGGGATAAGAAGAATTGACTAGGTCTTGAACGCTTTAAATTAGTGACTTCCTTAGTAGTGATTATTGTAGTTATTAGGGGTGGCGACCGACAGCAGAGGTCATTTGCGCCATAATGGATGGGTGGATAATTAGGTAGGGGCTGGATACTCAGGGAATGGAGGGACAGTGGAAAGAAACCCGGCGACGGCATAACCCTACTCTTAACGGAAGGCGCCAAGGGACCCACAATTTAACAACGTCCCATCCGACGGACGGCGTAACCACTTCAAGTGCGTGACTTCCTTGATCTTGAAATAGAAATTCATTCCCTTTCCTCTTTTTTTGGATGACAAGCTCCGTGCCGTAAAAATGAAGAATTGTAAAGGACTTAATATTCAAATCTTTTTGGAGAAGGAACTGTAACTAGTGAGTAAGATCACATTTCCTCTAAAGGGTCACGGAGCACGAGTTTGGGACGGTAAAAAATACCATCCTGCATATTTATAAGTTCGATTTAAATCTGCGGAAGGAGGGAAAGGGAGTGAATATTAAAACGGAGATATTTATGCTTTTCCGGACTTTCTTTGCAAAATGTCTAGCGACGTGTATGCATAATGCATTCACCCATGCATACGTTAAACATCATATTTGATAGGATGCAATGAATGCAAATATTTTGACCTCCCAGTCTTAATAACTTGGAAACATAAATGGGACGGTTGCAGTAAAATTACATCAGCACGGAACAACTGAGTCTCAACAGAGTTTCGCGCTACGTCGTTTCTGTTGTTTGAATCAGTCCTTAAATAAACACGGCAACGCTCAAATAAGTTCATGACTTATTTAAGATATGAATCCCCCGAACCGCGGCACATCGTTTTATGCTATGTGCCGATATCAGAGATGGTGTCCATAGTGAAATAGCGTATGACAGTCGAATTTTAGGTTGCTAAATAATAAACAGCGTATATAAACACTGCAAACAAAAAAATGCCTAGACCGTAAAATTGATCAAGTTACAAGTACATTGATTCACGACCGTAGGTACGTTCATTGTATATTTAAATTGTATATAAACACACTCTAACCGGAGTACGTTCTAAGAGACATAAGTTTTCGAAACCATACTGCAAACGAACGACATTGATAAGTATATTCTATTATTATTATTGTGAAGATACCGTTTTAGGTAAGTTTGAATAGACACAGAGTGAATAAATACAGTTTTCTGTACTATTCCTAGAAAACACAGCATGACCTTTGACGCTGCAGTAAACCCTTTTTCGATATTACATGCATGTACTTCCTTTCTCCTTTCATTCTCTTCAAAATGCCTCTCCTTTCGGTCGTACTAATAATTTTGAACGCCTACTATTCATCGTTTATCCAACGTTCTCCCCTCTATCACAGTCTTCAACATCCCATCGCCAATCAGAATGCTCTGTATGCATCTTTCATGCCTCCTTTTGGATTTCTCCCAAACAAACCCCTCTCATCACCCACCATCCCTAATACCTCCTCATTTGTTTTCCTTTCGGTCCAATTCACCTTCTCCATCCTTCTCCACACCCAAATTTCAAAAGCTTTCCATCTACGCTTATCATCTTGCTACAACGACCATGGTATCCCGTCGTAAACACCACGCTCCATTTGAAAGTTTTAACGAGTCTTTTCTTGACATCCACATTCAACGTCCCTGTCATCAACTCCTTCCTGTGATAGTTTATTTGACTAACGCAATTTTTCTTATTATTCCACTACCACTTTGACCATCTTGCCCCAATAAGCTTCCGAGCTAGATAAACTCCTCCACCTGCTCTAGTTCTTTCCTACTATTTTTACGTTCACCTCATCTTTCATCTTATCTTTCATCTTTGAATCTTTATCACGATATTTGCTTTATTTAAATTGAGTCTCATCCCATACCTATCACGCTGATTTTCGGATGCACTCAGGAATGCCTGTAACCCCTCTAGCTGACTGACTAGCTAAAGGTTTGATTATTCGCAAAATCGATTAATTTATTTACCCGTCGGATTTTATTCTTGTCACAATGCTATTGACTGGCGAAAAATTGAGGAAATCGCTGAATTAACTTCTTTAAACTCCTCCCTGAACTTTTACCCTAAATCCGTTTATCATGACACTTATTTCAAAGTACTGCATTCATTACTCAAATAGTAGAAACATATTCGGAGCTTAAATCTAACATGATTATTCGAAACGCCGAGTGCACGATGTTAATTACATGTACCAATGGCGGTGTCCGGTTAATTACCGTAGTTACTTTAAACCTGCGCCCTTCTCCGTTCGTAAATCGAAGGTAATTGAACAATAAATTATGGAGAAAAAGCGAAAACAGAAAACATTTGGAACGGGTTGAGGGTATTGGAGACAAATTGGAAACAAATGAATGTTGTTACGTGACAACGGCGAACAGAAAAAAATCCATGTCATCAAATCAACGTGAATGTGTCGTTTTTTGTGTCTCTTTGTCCAAATCTCTTGAAATCGGCAAGAATTTTCCGGTATAGGGCCTGGTAGTTGAATCATGAATCGAAAGGGAAATTAACGGCTGTCGCACTAAGCCAATTGGTCCCGAAAATCGAGTTAAAGTCCCGAGTCGAATCCAATTCTACGCTCCACACAATACTATTTCGAATATCCTGAGTGCATTGCTGAACTACGTGCCTCGTGCAAAGAGGTTGCTCCCTCCCGCGCTTGAAGCTTCCTCCATCCGCGCCCCCCTCTCTGCGAGTTACGTCGGTCGGCCCCGACCAAAGTTTCCACCACGTCCCCTCACCACTCCCCGACGCTCCCCACCCCCCCGTCCAAGCCCTCCAAAACCTCCGCCCAAATCTCCTCCCCCCTCTCTCCTTCTCTCTCCCTTTTCCCCGGTTGCCCCCGCGACGGACCACTCACTCGCCTGGACCGCCCTCCGCCATCCATAAAACACACGCCGCGATCCTTCCACCTGCCACATCCGTCTCTCCCACCCTTCACCCTTGCAAACCCACCTCACCCCATCCGCACTCACGCCTTCCCCCGCCCACAACCCCCGTCTCTTCTTGGTGTGGGGTCACGCTCGAGGGCAAACTGAAAAAAAAACATTCCGCGCCCCAACGGTATGAATTATTTGTTTGTTAAAGCGCTATGTGGTTGGTGTTAAGACTCACCTATGAGTTCCTCCACGGATTGTTCAATACTCTTCATTATCTCATAGGACATTCTGGTAGTTGACCAACGGCTAAAGTAGGTTTTTGGAGGAAAAGGTGACAAAACAATTCTGTCTATGTCTATCACTACACCAAAAAACTCTAACTACCTACATTGAAAACCAACGTTTTTTAACATCACGTACACTGTTCCTCTTACCCAATTCATCCAGTTGAAAATGCTCACTCTTTTCCACCTTCTACGATGCTTAGATAACATTCTCCACTTTATCAGGCTTCAACATCCCGATGCCGCTTACAATGCCCTGCAACCACTTTTCCCGTCTTCATCGAATTTCTCCCTGAATGATTTTCTCCAACCTACCATAGAGGTTAAGGTGGACGAAGGGACTACTTTGTCTAAATGTCGCGCCAATAAAGACGTTTTATTATTATCGTTCCTCCCAGTTCTTTTATCTTTTACAACCCTCTCCAAACCGAGTCTTCATGACATTCATGCATAAAATTGCGAGGAAATTGAAAATTCTCACAAAAACCTCACAAAGCAAAGCATTAAATAGATTTAACAATTTTTTAGCCTTCATGTTTATTATTATAACACTTATGAAGTATTCAATATCATGATTGCATTCAAATGTATACTATACTAACACCCTAATGTAGGAATTCCACAAACTTTTTATTTCCTATTTCGGTTTTCAGTTTCTCGTAATCACCGAAATATTACTATTTTTTGCTGAACCTATTAACTGAGACATTTAATATCTTGTGTAGGCCATGTATTCGATGTTTTTTTTTCTGAGACTAACTCCTTGTGTTACGTGAGAAAGTATAATTTTAGGCACCGAAGCATCGACCATGGGAGATCTACTTGTTTTAAGTCTACCGCTGTTAATATTTAAACCTTTGCGAATCAGTTAAAGAGCTCGAACTATGCACGTGCACGATGTAAATGCATAAACGAAAAAAATAATTCACGGTTATGGCGAAAGAGAGGAGTAGTTTTCGTCTCATCCAGGATCGTGTTAATAAAAGTTAAAGCATTTCATCGCCCCGAAAAAAAAAGTTTTTTTTCTCAGAGGCTTCACACACGAAACGCCCGACCTCCTCCCACTTCAAGAACACTCCCGGCGATGTACACAAGTCCTTCACCCTGCCACATCTGCCAGGAGACCCCTCACACATAAACACACACACACACACGAAGCCAAGGCCTTCACGGACGTGTCTCTTCCCATCGACAGCGATAACAGCCAGACACACTGTCTCAACCATCGCCTCAATGCATGCAATTTACCCCTCCATCTATTATTCATGCGACCACCAACGACCGCTCACCCCATCCCCCCCCCCCGGGTCTCGTCGTCACCACCATATTCCTCCACCCCCTCCCTCCCCCCCCCGAAAACATTTCCCTTCCCCCTCCCTCCCGTAATCCCCCCTAGGGTACCCAACCTGCCGTTTTCAACCCCAGAGACAACGACCGCGTCTTTAATCTAGATTGATCGCGAAAGCTTCCGCCTAGCACATAATAGTCTTTTCCGCGACCATAATTGGGATAGCGTTTCCCGACAGGAGGACCTTCCGGGAACCGGGGGAAAGGAAAAAAAAGGTTACGAAAACTCCACCGGAGACTGGTAAAATTAGAGCTTGTCACGTGGTGCACACGCCGTACACACACACCGGTCCGTGCGAAAACCCCTCCGACCCCTCCGATAAAGTCAGCCACGACTGCTCCGGGATATCTTAAGGTGAACAATGATGAGCAGGAGAGTGAAACAATTTGCAATTTCAAACAGAACCCGCTAATGGAAAATTTTTTCCCTTCGTGCTTTCGTGAAAGATTGAACGACGTTGATGGCAACTGGATCGGGGTTTGCAAAGCGTCACTCCGGCATTAATTTGACAGACTTATTATTTCCGCGCGTGAAAGCCCCATTAAATTAGGCGAAGTGCTAATGATTTTTTCCTTCACACAGAATAGAAAATTAATGGCGATATTCCTTGGATACCTATGCTATAAGGGGCCGTAAGCAAAAAAAAAAAACGTAAATGGTATTTCTGAGACCATTGGAAAAACTTATCGGAAGTAAAAAATATGGTGCCTGTATTTAGTAAAAAGATATCCTCAATCCATGAAAATTCATTGTTATGCAAAATTACTCTAAAAGATTGTTTCAAAATTTATATTCTATTACACGGAAAGCTCTGGGAGAGCAGCAAGTCATAATATAATAAAATACGAATTTGTTCACACTTAGGGAACGCATGAAAAAGGACGATCACGTGATAGCTTAACCTTTTCCGCGTTTCCGCGGAAAAGGTTAAGCTCGTCCGCATCAGAGATGCTGAGGATTGCTGTAAAAGTAGCAAAAAATGCATCTTTCTTTACTTATTTTATTTATTTTTCTGACTTTTTAGTTACGCTTTCTTCCTCTATTTTTCCTTGCCAAGAAAAAATAGACATAAATCTATCTATAGAGTGTATTTCAAAATTAGCTATTTGGCTATATGGAAAACATATTGAAGCTGCGTTGAGCATAGCGTGTTACTAATGCAGGGCTTAGTATAATGAGTGGCATCCGTAGGAATAAAGTGCCAATACTTTTTTTCATCTTTTGTTTTTTGTAAAAAAGCACGGTTATCAATGAATGCTAGTGCAAAAATTCGATTTTTTTACGAATGAATAAGAAAATAAATGATTATCCGTTAGAAATTAATAAATGACTCATATCCATTGCTCAAAAGGGGGAAAGCTCACATTTGTATGAAAGTACGTTGTCACAAACACTCTTAACTTCTTCTAATAATGAAGTGGAATACGATAAGGCATGTTAGAAATTAATTTTAAATCGATTGAAAACATTTATACGTTAAACTAATTTGATACAGAACCTATTTTCAACGCACGTTAAACACCAAGCGTCTTCTTTAGATGCCTAAATCTCGTGTGTGGAGAAACGTGACAAAGAAATGTTAAATTATTTAAAAGAGAAGATGGTCTGGTCTAAATAAATACGAATTATACATTTAAGGAGGCGACAATCCCAAGCTATATTTATGAAACAGAAACCTGTAATATTGACGTGAAATACTTTTTAGAAGAGTTTTTTTGCTCGACATAAATTTTAAAGCTAATAAATTATAAATTTACTAAATATTAAAAAATAATAAAACAATCTTAATAAAAAGACCACCCTACCTAATCGTAATGACGGAGCTGTTGGCAGACTCAACTGCCTTTTGTTAATCGTGAATCATGCCTCTGGACAATAGCCAAAAATCACAGATGAGCCAGTCGAAAATGATTCAAATGAAATTTTGAATAAAATAGTTTTACGGGTGGTTTCCTAACATCCTCCGCCAAAACCCCTGTGGATGGCTTTCGGGCTATTGCGTAGATGTAGATGAAGACCATATGAACCGTTTCTGCTCCATTCATCCCTCCGTTTCCCGGCAGAGATTCATGGGTGAAGCAAGAGCTGTTTGTTCATCGAACCGTTCCTTTTCACGACGCCATGCCCATCATTCATCACCCAGTGAGAAGATTGTCAATTGTCAAATCTGCCAATTGAAACAAGAGATTTAGATCATCCATCCTCCCTCCCCATGGATTCAGCTCATGCAGTGCGAACGACCGCCTCCTTCATCACTCCCCTCCCTCCAACCTCCTTGTCCAGCTCTCACCTGATTCCGACTCCATCCCTCTCCTTCTCTCTCTCCCTCTGACCTCCCGACGCCCGTCTCCAAACTAGTGCGCGCGGGACAGACGGCGCTCCAAAACCGCGCAACTTGCCGTTTCGATCCTCGTGCGGCCAACAGCTGTAGGGAGTCATCACCTACCTTAGCGGGTCGGGTGAGGGAGGGGAGTTAATGACGGTGCGGGAGGGAGCGTGAAGAATGTAGGGATTGAGAGAAAATTAGGAGAAGGGAATGAGAAAGTGAAAAGAACTTCAAAACGGGGGAAGAGAGAGAAGAAAGGCGGCGAGTGGAAAGAACTCTTGCCTTGCTCACTTCTGCAATGGAAGAAATCTTTCTAATCTGGGTCCAAGGCTCCAAATTTCATTACGTCACATTTGAAGGGATTGAATTAAAACAACAGCTTTAGGCTTTATTTTATGTTCTTTTTTCCTATGATGGAGGGAAAGGGAGGGCTTAAATTTTACCAGTTACTTCGGGGATTAATGGCGAAGGGCTCGCGGTAAAGAAATGCCCACTTTACATTGCGCATACTCAATGTGAGCGATGAAACATAAAAACTGCGGGTATAAGATAGTCGCACAAGAACGAAACAATGCACATAAAATGTTGAGAATGAATAAATGTATTGCCATAAACAAACTAATATTAGGATCTAAAGATTTTGCACTTTTCCATCCCTTCCTTGATAAAGCGTATCATTAGAGACAGATCATATTTAATCTTTGAAAGTATAGTATATAATTCAGAAACTTCTGCATGCGTACACAATCTCCATTCATGCGTAAAAGATGCTCATCCTTTTTTTGATCCGCATATTTCTTTTTAAGGGTGTAGCTATATTAATAGATAATGTCAGAAACGAGCATCACTGCTTGAACCATTTCATTATTTTAGATTTTTCGTCATTTTCACTATATCGGATCACTACCACACGCTCTCTCAATTGAGAATCAATCAATCTTCGGTCATGGTTGGTAAATCTAAATTTATTTGAAGATAGATTCCTAATCAAGGGTCAAGTTTTCATAAGAACCAGGGGTGTAATAATGATCGCTAGATCTTTTTGCGTTTTTCCTTTATGAGTGTCTAGGAACAAGAATACCTTTTATTTGACATATATTTCTTCTGAATTTAAACTGGTCCTAAAAAAATTACTCTTCTAATTTCCTCTCCAGGCTCTTTAATCCAGGCTGATTTCCTCTCCAGGTTTTCCAAGATATCTCTTTCATTGTTCATCTAGTCAATCCACTATATTTGTCATCCATCATATTTTAATTTTGTTATATGTTCGTTTACGATCTTCTTAAAACAATTCTATTGCTCCATAATAATTGTGTTATTTTATGAGAAGCAGAACTTTGTCTCATGTCCTCAATTGCAGTCTTATACGTAGTTCTAATTCTTGGTCTTTTCATGTATTTATTTTGCTTTCATTTTTTGTACAATTTCTTGCTAGTACATCTTTGAACATCCTCAGTTCTTCAACTTTTTTCTCTCTCCAATTACATCTGCGACAAATGGTTTTCAAAGGCCTCCTCCTTATAGCTTCCTTTTTGGTTTTTATATATACTCCACTCTTGACCTTTCACCCTCTTTCTTTGGCTTCTTTTTGTTCTTCTGTTTTTACATTATTCCGTTTCTACCTCTAATGCCAGTGAACACTATACTCAGTTCGATTCTTTTTCACCAACTTTGTGGAATTAAGTTGGCGTATCGTTCGTGCCTTCTATATTATTACCATTGCATGTCTGTGATATCTACCCACGTTTATCTTTTCAATACTTCCTCTGATTTTTAATCTCTTGACTATAATCACGCATCAAATTTGATTACCTTCTCATCTACCTGGGTGCCTTCAACATATCAATTTAAACTATTCGATATTTCAAATCCGAACCGTCTTTCGCATGCGTTTTTAAAAAAGCATGTTTTACCAGCTGATGCTATCGTTCCAACTCAGAATTTCAAATCGATTTCCTCTTTTTCATTAAAGAATTATCTAAGTTTTTATTAAGATACAATTGTATAATTTATTTTTGAGTGAAAATTAAATTTGGGTTAATGTTAATTGTATAATTTAATTTGATGGAAAAGGGTGAATCGGATAAAGAGGAAAACAAGTACTGGGGGGGGGAGAGAAGATTATTGGGAGAAATCCAAAGAAGGTGGGAGCGGTGGATGCATACAATTTTGATTGGCGATGGAATGCTGAAGATTGTGTTAGAAGGGAAAAAGTTATGCAGGTATGGTAGGAGGAGAAAATGAATAGGTATATTGGACGGGATGGAGGGATGTGGAATAAATGGGAATCGAAGAAGATTTTACTTTGGTAGGGGGTTGCTTTGTTAGGCCAAGATAATATATGTCCCCATTTTCAGTTTGCGTCCATCCAAAGCCTATCTTAAACGGTAGACCACCAAAAATAGTTTTAATAACTGTCCCAAGAAGACCAACAAGGTTTCAACCCAACGTGGTCAACATGATAATTATTGATCAATGAGAAAATTTCGTTGATAGGTGAACAACATGGCTCGAGTTTTCATACTATATTAATGGATATAATCACGTTCACAAGATGACAAATACTTCAAAATTTCGACAATAGTTAAAATTCGTTGAAGATTAAAAATATACCAAAAAACCAACAATAAAGAAAATACCATAAATATGCCAGAGTAAAACTTATTTTTCTGTTACCAAAACTAAAATTCTTTAGAGAAGAAATTTATTGAGGACAGTAGCCCATTTGATATTAAAATAGTCCTACAATTGTATATATTACTCCTAAGACTATAATAAATAAATAAAGGGCTTACCTCTCGAACGTAATTTTAATTACCAACAAGCCAAATCATTATTTTCGTATCATTTATTTTCGATGGGAATTGTTATGAATGAATCATTGGAAGGCTGAAGACCACATTCATAATGGGAAAAACCAGGAGCAATTTAACCGTGACTAATCCAATATAAAAGAAAACAGGAAAGCACTAGAGAAGGGCGTGGAAAACTCTGCGCGAAGTTTAAGATAACCAGGACGGTAGAAAGCTCTTACTGAAACAGTTATATTCCAATATCAGGGAACGAATAGAGATATAAAACGGTCATACCTCAAGAAATTTAACGCTCTCTCTCTCTCCATCAATTGCGCTTTAAGGGTACTAAATTAAGCTCCTATTACATATTTTGAAACTCTTCGGCATTAGCTGGCCACAAATTTTGTTCAATCATGTCAAATTGGAGCTGAAAACGCTTGTTATTATATGTTATTAAGGTTTAATTTTGAGATCAAGGCCTGATCCACATGGGCAATATTCGTGGGTCACAATCGGTTTCATTTATATCTAATTTGCCAGAGAGCTTATCAAATATATCAACTAAAAATGTTCAACACAAAAAGAAAAGAAATAACCACTAGTGAACATTATCAAACTCAGTCATGCATTAAAAATATAAAAAAAGTGACGATTTCCAAATGGGAAATATCATTTAATGCTGACGCTTCAGTATAGAATGATTTAACGCGGAATGCGAGTCTTAAAGAGGGTTCCGGGGTTCAAATCCCAAGTAATGTTATTGAAAACATCATAGAGAAATTCAAGCAGCACAATTTTCCTAGTAACTATGTGGTAAACCGAACGTTAGCAAAAATAAAGCAAATGCATCCTGAATGTGTGAATTTGACGAACCTCAAAGCTTATGATTACGGGACTTACACTCAGCTATGTTACCTGGCCTTCAGGTTTTCAAAAATGGATATGATGGGAAATTTAATTAGATTAAATCATCGTAATACAATCATACCTTAGGATGTACATATCTTTAAAACTTATCTCTTTGCTACAAAATGTCTTTGAAAACCGTTCAGCCTAGGACTTAGATGATAAACAACTAGAAATTATGCCAATGAGACAAAATGAATGAGAAATATGTTAACGAGAAAAAGCTGTTGCGTCTTAAATGATAGTGAGGCTGGCAACACACGCGAGCCGTATAATTGATAATCATTCATTGAAGGCCGGGTTGTGAAGCGGATAATACAAAATACTCCGAGGAGAGTTTTCACCTAGCGCCGGAGTAATAGACACCGAATTGGACAAAACAAATTGAGTGACTTTTATAGGCAACAAAGAAAATTACCCTACGCCTACGTCCCGACTTCATATCAATTAGAGTCTTGACAGCGTAACGGCAAGGGGTAAATTTGATATATAGCCGGTGAAGTTGGCGACGAAGGTGGACAGAGAGAGAGAAAGGGATGGAGAGAGGGAGGGAGGTGTTGAGGAGAATAAAGATGGATGCGAGTAAGGCGGAGTCGGGATTAAGTGGGGAAGGTTGACGAGGGACAGAATGCAAAGAAGAGAGAAGCAAAAGGAGAAGTGAGACGGAAGGGGGTGGAGAGGGTGGGGGAGCAAGGCGCCGGGGGTGACAAATATGAGCGAGATGCGAAGCTGAGCGTTGGATATTGTCAAAAAGTTTCGGGGGAAAATGGAGAAATGCAGGAAGAGGGAGGAAGGAGGATTTCGCCCGTGGAAGGTGGTCGGAGAAAGGAAGCGAATTATTACGAGGGCGTCGTGCGCAATCGCTCTCCCGCGGATTCAATTACCCCATCTCAAAAGGAGTCGACACGGAGAGAGCTCCTTGCCAGGCGACTCCAGATTACCCAAAAGGATGTGTCCGTTTGCAAACGCGCACGGGTTTCTTCTATTTATAATATCTATTTCTCCATTTATTTGTACCCTACTACTAACCCTCTCGACTCCCTCGCGCTGACGTCATATCCGGCCGCCGCGAGGACTTCGTCCCATTCTCCAGCTAGGAAATTAGTTAGCCTGCTCAAAGAACTCATAAACGATCTATTGTCGCATACTTTGGATTGGAAAAAAAAGTAATGAAATACAAGAGTCTGTATAGATAGAACGATGATCAGGGTAGTAAGGAGTACAAAAATTAATATAATGCCAAAAATTATATTTCTTACTATCCTTAGTCTACCCATTAAAGCAGGTTTTCGATGGAAACAGTCTACACAAAGATACAACGTTAATTTTCTTGCCTCTCCCACAAAAAAACCTGAAGCCTAACACTATATTTAAGCCCCACTTCAACTCAGCACACTTCCTACCTCTCTTTATATCGAAAACTTTTATTGGTTGATTAAAAGACTTTAATATCTTGAATAGACTACACTACTTACAGCCATGAACATTGATGTGTAAGTATTAGACCTAAATAAAATTTGAACGCATGGGCAGTAAATTTGAGTAAGTTACGATATGGTAGACTCGAGGACTTTCAGGAGGGAAAACAGCACTGAAAAGCCAGAACCTTCTAAAAGAAGGTTATCCCCTTATATCTTCTCGCTACATTTTTTGTTGGACAAATTTAGAAACATTCAATCATTTCAGGAGATCATTTTGTAAAGACATAAACCCTGTAAAGTGATGGAATGGGGCTTTCTTAAGACTGTGTATCACTGAGAAATACTGGGACAAATCTCCTTAGGATATTTGAAAAGTTTTTTCAAGATGCTTGCGGCTAATTGAAAGAAGACTTGACAGATAAAAGACAAAAACATAACTTTCGGCAACGAAAGGCTTAAATAAATGGGGTTAAATGCGAAAACTCGGGCGTGGAAAGGTTCGAAGAGAGAGGGTGCATTGGGAGGAGGAAGACGGGTGGCCGGCAGAAGTAGGTACCAATCAGAGCCGCTCTTCCAACCGTGAAATAGTATCGTCCTTCAGAGGCTTTTCCCTTTTTTCCAAGAGGGCGTCCACACACACCAAAGTGCGTATTCGTCCATTCCAGGCACTTGGGACCTCTCTCTTCCCCAAACGAACCCCTAGCCACTGTACCTAGATCTTCAGTTTCGTGTACACCTTTGAAAAAGCGACTCCTTTTACAGGGATTCAATGAATTCAAGGAGTTTTCACCTCGCTAGTTTTTATTTCGGCCATCAAAAGTTCAACGTTTCATCTCCACCTTCGGAAACGAAGTCAAAGAAGGATGGCTCACTGACTTACCCGTTCTTCACAGGGATTATTCTGAGAAGTCATTTTTCAGAACAAGCTGGATTGGAATTGTGTACAATGTACGTGTAGCTGACGCTTTAAAATATTTCTACGATTGATGAATTAATACTTCTTAACCCAGCACCAAAATAGAGCAAATGAACAATAATTAAACATTGTTGTTTTCGTCGTAATATCCAAGTTCATCGATTTGATTTTCTGACCACTATCTAAATGTAGAGATCTCATGAAAACCGAGTTGGCTGAGGATTGGATGGACACAACTATCAAATAAACATTTTGTGACTCCCCATCTAGCGAACTAATCTATATCAGGTCCCTCTTCATCTCTGTGTACTTCTTTCCTCCCTTCATCCCGTCCAACATCCCTATCCTGTTCCTGCCCTTTCCTCATTTGCCCAACATTCTCCCCTCTATTACTTTCTTCAACTTTCCACTACCGCTCAATACGCCTTTCATCCATTTTTCCTGCCTCCATAGGATTTCTCTCAACAAACCCCTCTCCTCACCCACCATCTCTAGTACTTCCTCATTTGTTTTCCTTTCGGTCCATTTCACCTTATCCATTGTTCTCCACACCCACATTTCAAAAGCCACCAATCTACGTCTATCCTCTTGCTTCAGCGACCACGTTTCCGCGCCGTACATAGCTACCCATCATTACGTTCTTGGGAATGATAATTGAGGTGGTTTCCCGTTGCCTTCCTCAATAATGTTTTTAACGTGACACCATCACTTAATGGCCGCCCCACTGGGGTCAGACGCCTTTGCAGCCGCCTCACTGAGGAACAGACGCTGCGTGGACTACCTTTCGTCTGGCTCCTAACCTTCGACCTATCTGGCATGGGTGACCCTTCCAGGAGCAGTTATATTTACTCCCGCCAGCACAGCTCTAGGGATCATCGGAACACACAAGCCCTTCCACCACGACAAGGTTGTAGTCCATGGGAGGGTGAATATATATATATATATATAAATAAATGAAAGCATATGTATATATAGCATATATATATATATATATATATATACATATGCTTTCTTCTATGATGATGGTATTAAAACTATGATCATATAATATTTTTCATTTAACTCACATTTATAATAGCAAATAAAATGGACAGCAATGCAATAATTTTGAATGGCTACCACATGGAAACACCGAGAATTTTTCCAATCCATGGTAGTATTCTCGGACATAAATATGCACTTTAGTAGAGATAAAATTTCCAGGATTACATTTGTAGGCAAGATTGTTTCCTTGATCACTAATTTAAAGTTAATATTTAGGACTCTTAATATCCGAGTAAGAGAGTGGCTGCATGACGCTTTGAGGCTACTCCATAGATCAATGATTCTCTCGTAGATGCTGTTTTCTTCACTCCAGATGTAGTATGAAGTGGGGATTCGCATTTTTTCTGGCGTATTAGGAGTAAAATACGTACGTACAACAATTTCCTGGGTATTCTGCTGGTAGGGTAAGCATTTTTGGACTATCATTGGCATACAAGAACTCCCTTTTATGCGTACGTAAAGAACCCTTTGAGAGATTGGAAGCGCCTTGGCGAATACCCCTACCCAAGGCGAATGAATGGAACTGCGTCATTGCACACGGAGGCAAACCTAATTTATCCTCGCGTGTCCAACACGTTTGTCCTAACGACACGCCCACTCGTCCCAATTTTTCCTCTGTCTTTACGATTACTCATTCTCTTGATTTCAACCATTTAAGCATGGAATTGCTGCAATACTACTTCTTGACTTGAACTGTTGAGCTCGAAACACGCATTTTGGCTATCAGTGTCATAGTCGGGACCACTGAATTATTTTTCACTTTTTTAGGAGTAATGTGAATAGATCTCATTTAATGGGGAAGCCCGAACAGGCCAGCGTGAACACAAGGGTGGGATGAAAAGTTTCCGACCTAACGAAGATACAAGACATTTTTTCTGAAATTTTCTGAGTCGGAAACTTTTAGGACCACCTACGCATATATATATATATATATATATATATATATATATATATATATATATGTCGCGGAAGTACTCACGAGAGCAATATAACTTTTGGACGGCACAATAGAACACAGAATTAAACAGATAACACGTAAAAGGACACTCACACTGTAGATGATTTAAGCTTTCGGCCTACTCCGAGGCCTTCTTCAGGTTAGACTCCTATATAATTCTATATATATATATATATATCTATATATATATATATATATATATATATATATATATATATATATATATATATATATATAATACCTTGATCAAAAAGTTCCCGGAATTTATTCAGAAAATTAAAAATACAAGTGTATTCATCTAAATCTATATTGTCCCCTTCAAAGTAATCCCCATCGACTGCAATACACTTATGCCAGCGCTTGATCCAATCCTCGAAACATTTTTTATATTCGGTTTTCGGTATGTCCATCAGTGCTTCCTGCGATTTTTCCATTACTTCCTCTCGGCTGCTAAAACGCGTTCCCCGTAACGGTTTTTTAACTCGATTGAACAGAAAGAAGTCACAGGGAGCCAAATCAGGTGAATTCGGTGGCTGTTGGATGGTATTTGTTGCATTTTTCGTCAAAAAATTACGAATAATGATAGCACTGTGCGACGGTCTCGACGCACTGTGCGACGATTTCTGGTCTCTTTCGGCGAATTTCTTCATGCAAACGTCTCATAACGCCCAAATAATACTCTTTGTTTACTGTCTGGCCTTCTGGCAAAAATTCATGATGCACTACACCGTTGTAATCCATGAAAACCGTCAGCATTGCCTTCTTTTTTGACTGAAAACGACGTGGTTTTTTTGGTCTCGGCTCATTTGGTGAACGCCATTCACTTGCCTGATGTCTGGATTGCGTGTCGTACTCATAAACCCACGTCTCGTCTCCAGTAATGATCCTTTTGATGAATGTGGGATCGGATTCAGCCTCGCAAATCATGTCTTCTGCGACGTCAACACGGTCTCTTTTTTGCATGAAATTGAGGTCTTTTGGCACCAACTTTGCTGCTACACGACGGAAACCCAAATCATTAACCACAATGTCTTGGGCGGATCCATAGGCAATGTTCAAGTCCTCCGCTATTTCTCTGATGGTTAATTTGCGGTTATTGACCAACATTTCTTTTACTTTATCAATTTTTTCACCGACTTTCGATGTCGATGGTCTGCCACTGCGTTCATCATCTTCGATTGACTCACGACCACTTCTGAACCGCTCGTGCCACTGGTAAACGACCGTTTTTTTTAGAGAATCGTTGCCGAAACACTTTTCCAACATTTCCAACGTCCGTGCGCCACTAAATCCGTTTTTTACGCAAAATTTAATACAAGTTCGTTGTTGCAAATTTAAATCCATTTCTGCAATTGTAAAAAATCGCCAACACACACAGAGATAGATGTACTCTTGGCTACGTAACTTTTGCAAATGTCAAGTTATGACACTAAGATTTAAAGGAAATATCAACAACAGATGTACCAATTTAACAAAAAAACAGAACTCAAATTGGAACGATGGGAGCGCCACACGGGGGTTATTCCGGGAACTTTTTGTTCAAGGTAGTATATAAAACGTACATAATAAAAAACATTTTTACATATATATTTAACACTCTTCGGTGATGACACAAATATATACAAACATCCTTTTATATGTGTTCCTATTCCTTTTATCTATTTTCATGTAAATGAGTATATGTTCGCCTTATGGCGGATTTTTGTGTTTGAAAGTATGTTTGTGGAAAAAAATATCAATGACAAATATGTCTAATATTAAAAGATAAACAAAAGAGATGACACTCACAGAGAGGTTTCCGTGCTCAGACCGCCATGATTGGGTGTAGAAGAATGGGCTAACAGGTGAAGGTGGGAGGGAGTCCGTTCAGGATGAAAAGGTCTTGAGGTCGGAGGGCGTATTTTGGTTGTTGTGGGAAGGGAGTTACAGCATTCGGCTGTTATCATCGTTGCTCTACAAAATCTTCAACATTCCTCGATAAGTTCATTTCTGAAAACGCCACTTCCCATGATGAAGCCTTCTATAATTTATTTTCCGCAACAGAAATACGTGGAATCTCTTTTAGAATCCCTCCTGGAATATGTAGGTAGAAGTTAGGTAATAACCTGGGAGTCGGGTCATATTTGTGTGCGAATTACTTTCGAACTACTTAGTGTAAACCACTACAGCGCACTAAGCTTCAGGTTCATCAAGTCATCATTCCCTTCTCCCGCAAACCACCAATATGCTTTTACCTCTCTGTTAATCGTTTACATTCTATACGAATTACCTGTACCTCCACCCCCACGGCGAAGACACTTACTCAAGCATATAGGATAAAGAAAAGAGAACGCAAACAAGAACAAACGCAAGGTTAGATGAAATAAGGAATCAAATTCCATAAAGGAAAAAGTACATCAACCAGGATTCGAACCGTGGACCTTCGTTTTTCAAGAGACATGCGCTGAGCTTTGAAATTTAAGATTAACTTTACGCTAAATAAGTCTTAACAATTTCAGGGGGAAAAATTATTTGCCTTGATCGGGATTCGAACCCGGACCTATCAATGTCCGGTCGGACATTTTTACACTCTAAAATTGTTGCATTGAAATGCATATTAGTACATGACTGCGTTATAAGTTATTGTTTCCGCAACTCCCGCAGTTTCTTGGAATTAGTCTTAAAAATTCTTAAAATTAATGTTCTATTGGTCTAATTTGATACTTTCCCTGATTATCAAATCCGCCCCCTTTTAAATTGAAGAACGATTCGTAACTTTGAGCTTCAGGAATTTCTACACTCCATCGCAGCAATGTCGTCGTGCGATACGTGACATTGAAGTCTCGTATTTCTTTAACAATTTACCCAGGTTATCGAGCGAATTCGGCACCGTTTGAGATGCGCAAGTTGCACTTGCTCCAGCCACAGTGGAAATAGGGATGAACAGAGAAAAAAATCAACGGTGACGCCTGAGCGATTCAACGCTATTTGAAGATGTACCGCCACCCCATCGAGCTCATCCAGATGTGCTCACGGACGGTCCCTCTGGAATTCATCGGACAGCAGCTAGCATGTCCCGCCCATGTCTCACGACAGGAACTAATTTGACCGAACAAGGAATTTGGACTAAATTGCAGAGCGACGATACCGCCATTTATGAGATAATTCACAAAATAAATACATTTTGGACACGGAAGCTTCAGGCTGATCTGGAAATCGATCGACACCGGAATTCTTCATTCGATTCTCATTGTGAAAGATAATCGGAAGTAAAGACTAAAGAACGTTTCATTTTCCATATTAATTATTGTTTTATTTTTACTACTGTTTCTTGGTGAAATGAATTTGTCAAAATATGATGCGGGCTACCCTACTCGTAATGGCGTTGGTTCCCAACGAAACTATTTTTAAATAAGTATAACAAAACAGTTTTGGAAATTTCATTGTTTTTTCTTGGTTCCTTAAATCTGCTAAGATGAAGCCTTATTTAATACAGTGACCGCGTACAGAGTGTCTTGATCAAAATGATACTTTAGGTGACATCTATACGTTATTTTACATGGCTAATTTCCTAGATGTTATCACATTTAATATTGTGGCCAGAATAAACAAGAATTTGGTCTCGTAAGTTGGATCTCCCGTTTGACAAACGAGGAGTTTGTTCCCCATGATATGCGCGGAAAAAATATGAAAGATGGTGAGCTTGGGATTCCATATTTCGTAGACGCGGAGAACCAGAGGTAATGAAAATTTGAAACTTAATATTGAGAATTATATGCCACACTTGTCGTTAGTGAATAGAGACTTATTCACAGTTCAAACTTCCTTTAGAAGGGAGGGATATCGTGTTATAAAGTCCTCATGAACGATCCCAAAGGGCCGGATGACCAACATTCCAGGAATGAATCCCGATCACAGGTAGATTTTGCTGCGGTCTTCCTTCGCGGGATTCCTTCACTGTTTCGAGCAGAAATCATGCGAAGTATTCCGTTGGATGGGACGTTATCCTTAGGAACCCTTTCATGTTTCCGTAGTGGTTAGTCCGACCTCGATTTGGGAATTTTCCTCAATCTATGTCAACTTCGCGAACTTTCCCTAATTATTCATCTATCCACAAGTGGTACGTATTTTTAAGCAATCCAACTACTCCTCCTAGTATTATAACTCCAGATAAATGCTAAAACTGTTGTCCTTATTGGGATTCAAAGTCCAAAAGTGCTTCAAAACTAAAGGAGGAACTTCTTTATTGGTGCGTTTTTGTTGTCTGTTTACAGAAAACAAAATAGACCCTACCACCTAAGCATGCTCACTGAGATACTATCCATGAAGTGCGTGTTTAAGATCAGACATTATTTCCTAAGTTATTGAAGTGCTGTTCATGGTTGATATTGGGATAAAGGGATGTGACTCGATACATAATACATTTGCTAATTACCTTCACAGTTGTATAGTCAAAGCATAACATTCCTTTACTTTATTCTTTTAATTATATCACAACCAAAAATCCAGTCCTAAGGTTAATTTACCACAGCCCTCCATTCTTCCCCCTTAAGTGTTAACTCCTTCACCCTATGAACATTTTTCTGTTCTTCTAACTTTGTCCTACGAAATTGCCTCATGGCTCTACTAGCGGACATTCCCTTTAACTTTCCCTTCTTTTATGTTTCTAACTGATCCATTATACCTCAAAGTGTCTCAAAGCCATCTAATTCTTCTATGAAGGTAAGTTCCCAATATTGTATTTTCTCTTCTCCTTTTCTATATACTTCCTCGTAGATTCCCACTTTGTGTGTCCATTTAATTTTCCAAATTCTCCACCATATTTTGAATGTTTATATTCTTCACAGGTTCACTTTATTCCATGTTCCATGCCTCTGGTCCGTTGAGTACCAGTCTTCGTGTGCGCTTTTTCCTTCTTTGTAACTTTAGGATCTTTGAAAATATTAGCTGGCTCTTCTTAATGAACATTTTATTAGTTTGAGTTATTCTTCGCTTGATGTCGGTCGAATTTCTTCCACCTCCCAGGTAGAAGGACTACTCTTGTTCTATTTTTACTCCTCAAATTTTTATATCTCCTATCAGCTTCTTTAAATCATATGCAAAGATTTTGGCTTTCTTCGTATTGATACTTATATTATATTTCCCAATATATTATTTGTATTCCCGTGTAAGTATTTGACCCAAGGTATTCAGGATGGTTTGTAGGTCCTCTCGGGTATACATGGAAGAAAACCAACATTCTACTCTACATTAAACTCCTCTTCATCTCTGAGTACTTATTTCCTCCCTTCATCCCGTCCAACATCCCTATTCTATTCCTGCCCTTTCCTCGTTTGCCTAACATTCTCCACTTATTACAACATTCCACTGAAGATCAATATTCTTTTCATGCATTTTTCCTTCCTCCTCATAATTTCACCTAACAATCTTCTCTCCTCGCCCACCATACTGCCTAGCACTTCCTCACTTTTCATTTTCATCCCTTTCATCTTCTCCATCTTTCTCCACACCCACATTTCCAATGTCTCCAATCCGCGTCTATCATCCCGTTCCGTGGCCATGTTTCCGCGCCGTACATATATAACTACGCTTCATATCGAAGTTTTGACGAGCCTTTTTTTAATTTCCTCACTCAACGTCCTTGTCATCAACTCCCTTCTCCTTGTGAAAATTTCTTTCCCTAGTTCAGTTCTTTTCCTTACGTCCTTACTACTTTGAACATTTTGGTCCAAAACACACTATATATATATATATATATATATATTCATTCACATGGAAATAGATATAAGGAAAAGGGATATGAACACTTATAAAGGATGAACACTGGAGAGGCGGGGGTATTTCGTGTTTGAAAGAAGTATATATATTATAAATATATATTTTTATGTATGTATATATATATATATATGGGAGCGATATTGGAATGGAAAATATGTTATGTCGATCGTATGAGATAGAATCTAAAACCACCACGTCCTTCCCGTATCGGTTATTCTCACACTTATGATTCAGATGGAGCAAGTGCCTAAGGTCGTTATTTTTGGAATGACGCAAATCTCGGGTGGTAATGGCGGTCTATCAGTATCATATTTCAAGGCAGTATTCATAAGAGTGAATAGCAGGAGCTCCACCACGTTGTAGGTGGTAAGAATTTATACATAGGAGTCGTTGAAAATTTGGAAAACGAATTGGAATAACAATTGGCATTTAGGAATTAGGCTTTAATTAGGTTTTAAGGCAATTAATTAAGGCAATAAATTAGGTTGCTAGATTGTGTTTTGTTAGGAGTCAAAAGTATTTATTTGGCAGTTGTGTACATCCAAAAACCTACCTTACCCGATAGACTACCTTATAATAATATCAGATAATGCCGAGATGATACCGAATTCCGATACGGAATGAGGACGAAGAGAGCATGTACAGAACTGTAGGATACAAGGGTGAAAATCGGTACGGTAAATGACGTTGAAAAATCATTAGGAATTTATGTATTTTTCGTGAACTTACTAAAAGGCCAATTCTTTGAAGTATTTTCAGCTTAATTGTAGTACTTAAGGAGAAGAAGTTGGGTCAGAAGAATTCGTACTGTGAAAGTTGTTTTATTTAATAAACTGAGTAATGTAAACTGAGCATAGCTTATGACCTTAATGGGGTCATACAGTTAAAACGGTAATGACAACACTGTGCAATTTCATCAAGGAAAAGTGCGAAAACCTAAAAAAAAACTATTTCAAGAATGAAACAATCGGTTAATTATTTAGAGATCATTTTTAATCATAAAAGGGTGGATAAATGAATATGTACGACGTTAGATCATTTCATCATTTTCGGGGCCCATAATGACATATTACTTAGAAATTTCTTTCCGTCTTCGTTTATTTTGAAAAGGTATTCGGAAAAAATGAATTGGACACATTTAATGAAATTGTTGAAGATATATCGGGAGGATAGACGACTAATTTTAAGCCTGTACCTGATTTGCAGTGAAAGAGAAAGTGGGTGGAGGCCTGGAATGAGAAATAATTGTGCGAGGGAGTAAGAGGAGTAGGAGAATTCAGGTAGGTCAGTTGTCCTTTCTCGAACTTTTCTTTAATTAATACCCCAACGAAAGGTGAACTGAGGCGCATATAGATATGAGTAAGTATGAGGACAAAAGCTGAAAGAAAACCTGAAATCTAATTAAATTGAGGGAAATGAAGTCTCAATTAGCTATTCAGCTAAGGATTGCAATCGTTATCAATTAATAAAGGATGAATGTGAAAATGATGATAGGGAGATCAATCATTAGTGGAAAAAAGCATTGCGTTCCTCAAGAAAAAATGAAAGGAAAGTTTGGCATAAGAACGGGAGAGAATTAAAAAAATATTAAAACTATTCTGGCCATATTTTAGAGGAAAGTGGGACTTAGTACTAGTAAATACATTTAGGAGAGAAAACAATAGTTCAGAGTGTTTTATAAGCAAAAATCATATTACGATGAGTGAACGTCAAAAGATTAATTATAATTGAAATTCCTAGTTATAACTTTACTAAGACTTTGGACCATGAATTAAAGACAGACACATATTTTTGCGTCACAAATATAACTGTCCTGTTTTTGCTCATTATTAAAATTACCGTGGAGAAAATCTGTTCAAAAATAAAATTTTGCAGGTGACCGTTTGGGCAAGTGGAAGGACGCCATTTACAATGAGGGTGACAGGGAGGGAACCATGAAGAGACGTATGAACACTCTATAACAATCGGTTGATGAAAAATTAAACAAAGCTAGAAAGAGGATGCAAAAGCTTAATAGAACTGAGGTACTCCTCCTAAATAACACTAAAAAAGGCACATGATTTCGTTTAAAACCTAAAATAAATTTCCGTAAACGAGAAATGTCATAATTATGGACACGAATGCCTCTCAATCTGTTCAGGCTCAATAATTCTGCAATGCTATATCATCAAAACTTATTCCATCAAAGAACGAATCCCAATTGACTTTGAATCTGATGATTACTTTTGTAACCTATGCATTGCCAAAAATGTTTAGTTCTTGGGAGCAAGTTTGAGAGATGAGCTCAAAGTGAGCGGAGCTCACACGACGGTATTTGCTTCCTGGAACGTGTGTATCTTAATGGGATACTTGTGGCAGGAAGTGGTATTCCTCGGCGGTTGCCAACAGCATGTTAAAAAGAAGGCTTTTTACGAGTGACTGCTTGAGGTTGCGTTGCCTCCAGGATGTGTCGTGGACTGTTATTTTCACGAAACGTTAATTAATTTTCACTCCGCTACCAACCACGACAATTTTATCAACTTGTCCCAATCTGGGAGTCAATGGCTAAGGCTCATGGTTAAGGCTGTAGTTTTTAATCGGTAGGTTTTCTGGATAGGTAGGACTAGAAAAGGTGCATACATTCAAGGAAAGAGGGTGAAACCCACAGAAGAAACCTCCATGCAGTCGAGATAGCGTTGTGAAAGATGTTTTTCAGGATATTGTTCAGAGGATGTGGTCAATAGAAAATAAATTGAGGCAATCTCAGGAAAATATTTTATCCTCATTTCTCTTGAGTCGTCTTTTTCACGTCCTCTTATAAATTACTCTTATTTGAAGAAATACTGAACTACATATCCGTCGATTGCGAGTCAGAAATCATGAACAGACAACTTGCAATGTTTCTTCAAGCAGGAGTCGTGAAATTTTTTCAATGGCAGAAGAACTTGAAAAGGAAATTTTCTTGAAAACGATAGGGAAAGTTACACGAGAGTAGAATCAGTCACAATGGGGATTTGATTTTCTAAGTGGAATTTGACTTGGTTTAATTGATTTTAATGGTATAAAACGTCGCTGGAATAGATAAATATGTAAATATATTCGAAATAAGTAATCATATATGCGTTAATGATGTAGAAGGGAATGAGTTAGAGTTGTAAATTTTGGCTTTCGACTGGAATCACCATGTGAATGGGATGGCTGGATAATTAATACGGCGGAACTGCATAGTCGACTCCATTTTCAGCTCGAGTTCCGGGAAACAACATTCTCCCACGGGTCGTGCATTAATCCACCATTCTGTGAACATGATAACGGACCTACGGCTCTACGTGCTCCACATACCATGGGGGCTGCCTCAACTGCTTTGAGCCGAGACAAGAGTGAATAAAACAGGTCACTAAACTCGCCGACCGAGGCGATATAGCATAGTCTCTGAAGTTCACCCTCAAACTTAGGCCCCCGTGCTTGTTAGTGCTCATATGATTAAATCAGCTGTTTTGTGAAAAAGTGTTAACTCACTAAATAGTGAACGATAGGAGATAAAAATTCTCCGATATAGACTACAGTCGAGGGCATCGAATAAACACGGGAAAGCGCTCAGTTTTTCAATGATGAATGTGTATTTTCGAAGCTTAGTAAGACGCGCATAAATTCACCGAATATCTTTTATTTTACTTATTTTACGACTTTATTGGGACGAGATTGATACTTCATAGTCCCTTCTTTCACCTAACCCTTATACATTACAATAAAGACAATCACAAACAAACATGCCCAGCAAATATGGGAGCGTACACAAATATTATTATTAGACGGATCCCTTGAAAGCTTATAACTATTGAAAGCAGCACTGTAAATGAAATTAATGATTATTGGAATCAATAGTTTATAATTATTAAACTCTTTTAAACATTAGTACATGTCAACTAATATTATTTCTCGAGGATACAACTATGAGAGGATTTTGGGTAAAATATATTACCCATCTCTTCCACTCAATCACACCATTCTCGTTATTTGAAACACCCTAACAGGATTTGAAATTCATATGAAAAGTTGTTTTATTTGACAATGCTAGTACTCATAGTATTTACCTCAAAATTACAAAAAAACTCATCAAAAGCAATGCGATCTGAGAAACTTCGCATGCCAAACAATAATACATCGACACCAAAGTTAATTAATAAATATAGTATTCAAATAGAATGGTCCATTTTCATCAAATGATAGGAAAAAATAAATAAAATATAAACGAATAGAACGTATTTCGTATTTTCTGAACGGAAAATTTTATAGAAATCATTTAATTGTACGTCAAATGGTCAATCTCATTTTTAATTCCACCTTTCTCCGTTGCACTTGTGCAGATTCATGTTTTATGATTGCTTAACTACTACATATTTCCTATTCAGTTTTTCCCAAAAAAACATAGCATTTAGCACTGTTATTTCTTTGTTATTTGATCCATTAATCGGTCCTGGTCTTTTAAATTTCCAAAAAAATTGTTTTGTCTCCGTCGCGTCTATTTCTTCTTCTCGGTCTCTTTTACTTGACCTTACTTTTCTTACCTCTTTTACTTTTTCCCATAGTTTTAAGTCATAATCCATCCCTTTGATTTGCAATACACAAGTAGCCTGCGATAATAATTCTGTAAGCTGTCTCAATTATAATGTGATGTGCTAGAATTTTACTAAAGATTGCTAGAACGTAATTCATTTTAAAATTTTTAGAACACTACAAAATATCGTTGCATTTCCAGAGTATGGAGTTTTACTGAAGCTAGGTTCCTAGTAAAACAAGTATTGAATGCAAAAAACCAAATACGAGTAATAGATAAGGATTAATTACTCTATTAAGTATAATGATAGCTATTTAGCTATCCATTGTTAAAAACTAATCCATATAATAATCTACCTCATCAATTCTTTCCTCTAACTTCAGTCTCCCTCTCCCTCTGAATAGACCTATATTCAGATTGCTACCTCCTTGATCGCTTCTTGATATCTAAAGCTAATTATATGCTATGTGTTGGTTAAGCTCTTTTGTAGGACATGATTAGATCTTTTCCCGTAGTTGCTATGTTCCGGCGAGTATAATCACCACAAATTGGAGATAATGAGATAAAGATTCAAAAGAAAACTTTATTCTCATGAGTAATTCAACACGTAAAAATATTTATTCATCGATATATACTCGAGCAGTTGTTGTTTTTTTGGGGGAGGCGATCGACAGCTGAGGTCATTTGCACCATTCGGGAAAGGATGAAGGGGGGAGAAAAACCCGGCGTTATTAGCCTACTCTTGTCGAAAGGCGTCAAGGGGCCCCACCCGACGGGCCTCGTACTCACTCTAAGTGCTCTCCACAAAGCACCTCAAGTAGGTATTGGGATACCACTGAAAAATTTTTGTTGGCTCCAAGGCTCTCTCGGTGGAAAGTCTGTACGTTAGCCGCCGAACCATTTCGGCCCCAATATAATTCATACTTGATTCCTGAAAATATCAACACTTGCGCGCATAAACAAATTTAATTTTACATGAAACCAGTTGAGGTTCCCACTTCATTCCGTTTCATATATTTCAATGCTGTGGTTAAGGTTACCCATTGGGTAGAGCGCCTGGCTGAACCCTTGAAAGGATCTTGATTACATGCACAGAATATGGAAATTAATAGGCTTCCTTCCTTGAAATTTGTTAGTTTCACGCAGCTATGATTTAGTTAGGGCTGGTTCTTGCTCTCACTCGTTAAAGCCAACGTTTGGGTTGCTATGATGATAAAAATGTGAAAAAATCAAGGGAGGAGCAGAAATTATCGGAGTTTCAGTGTTGAATTCTTGACAAAAAACATTTAGGCAGATACCAGTGGAAATAAGGTGTAGATAGTAACCACGAACGTTATCCTTGTATGAACACATGTGTCAACGTCTTGAGGCCCTCATTATAGTGAGGTGGAAAATATGCGGAGCACATAAAAAGCTTATGACGAATCAACACATCACATCCTAGTGATATAGATATGTTCCGCAGCAATTGAGGTAAATACCTACGCAAATAATCGCCCTTCCTGAATAAAGCTGGGATTGCAGACTTATTTTAAGTTCCTTCCTTATTAAGCTTAATTTAGAATGAAGGATGAAAAAAAATGTACATTTAGAAATCGCATTTGAAACAAGATTGATTATTAATTCGATGTGATAGGTTTGTTTACATGGGCTATTGGATGAAAGGCATATTGAGTGGTAGTGGAATGTTGAAGAAGGTAATAGAGGGGAGAATGATGGGCAAACGAGGAAAGGGCAGGAAGAGGATAGGGATGTTGGATGGGATGAAGGGAGGAAGGAAGTACACAGAGATGAAGAGGGACCTGATGTGGAGTTGGTTGCTGGATTGGGTTTTGTTCGGAGTTACAAAATATTTATTTGATAGTTGTGTCCATCCAAAAACCTACCTTAACCGGTAGATTACCTAATAAAAAATATGGGCTATAATAATTAATGATATGTTAACTGAAAAAACAATAAATGTGAAGAATAAAATTGAGTAACGAGTTTCTAAATGTTTTCTAAATAAGACATTGATGTTTGGTTAAAAGTTCATTTGCCTTTCCAATAATTGTTTCCTTTAATTCCAAATTTTGTTTGGCTCCTTGAAAATATTATATATATGTATATATATATATATATATATAAATATATATATATAAATATGTATTTTCTGGCAATGTATTTTTTTATTAATACTGTAGGATTCTATAGCAGAGGTATTTCCTAATTATTAATGTAAATGTTTCATATCTTACGTTGTCTGCTACTTATGAAAGAAATAAAGTGCTAATCTTACATATGAGAAATCACGAAAATATTTAGCTTGAAACCCCTTTTTATGTGATATGACAGGAGCTATTGGGGTCAATGTCAATGTAAACAAGTTTAAGTGGAGGAAATAGCCGGAAACCACCGCGATACACAAAACTAGGGCTTTAGAAAACCTCGCAAAGGCAGGGTGTTATCTTAAGTAGTTTGTTTTTTATGAGACCTTTTGTATTTTCCTAATTCCACTTGGCCTGTTTACCCGTTTTCTATCCAAAAATCTGCTTAGCTCAATTTGGCTTCCGATCTGGTCTCCCAGGAGCCGAGCCATCAGTGTTTGCGTAACAACTATGCCCAAAGTGAGACTCGGATAAGCTGCTTTCGGCTCAGCAGGCGGGCGTATTTTCCATCAGTCGCAATAACCTGCTGAAAACATTAAACGGAGAAGATTTGGGGCACGCAAGGTACAAACTTCGTCGTTATTAAGTAAAATACTGCATCATTTAGGACATGGAATATTTGGTTAATGAGCTGTAAAAAAAATGCGTTTGTGTATTCAGTAGTTACCAGCCTATGACATCGGATTTTTAGGCGGATCCTATCATGAATAAACATAACAAAGAATCTCGCACATGCATGCATTTTACCCTGAGTCTCTACGCCACAGTCATTTACTCTAAGTAAATCACGCCAAAAGTGTCGCCAAGGCTGAAAGTCTTGAAATTTATATCCCGAGAAAAGGTACTTGACACTTTTATCACGGCGTCTACTACCAAGTACTTAAATATATAAAAAAAAACAGAGCTTACTTCAAGAGCACGTGCCATGGAATATAAATTCATCAGAAACGATGGGGAAACTACAATAAGAAGTGTCTGTCACGGAAATAAAAAATGCAGCTTTCTTAATTTCACTTAAAGTTTTAATCTTACGGACCGGGTTTCAATACAAAGTGACATCAATTGGAACTCGGTTCGTAAGATTAAAACATTAAGTGGCATTAAGAAAGTCGCATTTTTTATTTCCGCAATGGACAAATAAGTTCCGCTAAGTCAAGCCGGAAATAACGAATTTTATTCGAGAAATATTTGTTTGTGATAAATAAGCGCTAATTTACTTCTCAAACATACATGTTAGTATCCATGAGCACAAGAGATCAAGCACTTAGTACAAGTACGATTTTATAGTATGCGATAATAGAGTAAGACAACTTATGTGGAAAAACAATGGATTGATGAAGTTAGAAGTATATATAGAACAAGGTTGGTCAAATTAGGAAGGAGTTCATAGCAAAGAGGCAAACTAATATGCCCAAAAATATGGAAAACATGAAAAAAGAATTTGCGTACGTAAAAATAGTCGTCTGAAATGGCATTCAATTTATCAGAGGCGTGGCTGGCTCACTTCTACTAGAGACGCGTGGGATGAAATGTAGTCAAAATGGAAGTGAATACTAATTTCAGATGGAATCACAAAAAGAAAAACGAGAAAATAGGTAAAATATTGACATTTTTTTAAGGTAATCTACCGGTTAAGGTAGGTTTTGGATGGATAAAACGACCAAATAACTATCCTATAACAAAACACAATTAAACATCCTAATCTACAAGTCCCTCTTTATCTCTGTGTCCTTCCTTCTTCCCTTCAACCCGTTCCTAATCCCTGCCCTTTCCTCGTTTACTTGGCATTTTTCTTTCTATTATTGTCTACAACATTCCACTGCCGGTCAATAAACACTTCATCCATTTTCCCTACCCCCATAGGATATCTCCCTACAAACCTCTCTCCTCACCCACCATAACTTGTACTTCCTCATTTGTTTTCCTTTCCGTCTATTTTACCTTCTCCATTCTTCTCCACAACCACATTTCAAAAGCATCCAATCTACGTCTATCCTCCTGCTTCAGGGACCATATAGTATTTCCGCGCCGTACATAACTACGCTCTACATCGAAGTTTTGACGAGCCTTTCCTTAACATCCATGTCATCAACTTCCTCCTCCTTGTGAAATCTTCTTTTTCAACTGCAATTCTTCTCCTTACATCCCTACTACTTAGACCATTTTGGTCTATAATACTTCCGAGTTTTGAAAATTTTTCCATCTGCTCTATTTTTTCCCCTCCTATTTTAATGTTAAGCTTAGCTTTTTTCTTTCTGGAAAATCGCATAACCTTTTTCTGATTAATATGATTCTCATCCCATATTTATCGCACTGAACCTCCAATTCACTCAGCAATGCTTGCAACCCCTTGGCGGACTGAGCAACTAATGCTTGGTCATCAGCAAACCTAACCGATTTTACGAATTCCCCTCCGACTTTCAATCCTATCTCCAGTTCTTCCCATGCCTCTTTAATCATTTCCTCCACATATACGTTAAACAGCACCGGTGATAATGGGCAACCATGCCTTACACCTCTTCCTAACACTGCCCATCCAGACTCTCCGTTCCCCACTCGCACCTGAGCAGTCTGAGAGTATGTATATAATATGTGCAATATAGGAGAGGAACATAGGAACAAATAATTTGTGCGCTTTTAAGTAAAAGTATGAAATTAAGATGAAATATGAGTAAAAAAGTCCGACATTGTCAACGTAATGAATGAATAAGAACCACGATGCAACGAATAAAGAATGACTAGTAAGCATTATTGTTCATTAGGGCTTAGATAATGGTGAAAAAATTTATAAATCACGCAGGAGGAAATGAGTAAAGGCTGGGGAGTACATGAGCTTGTGTTTCAAGGGGTCGAAGTTTGGTGTGTCCTCTAGTAGCGTGCCACCAGCCGGCCTTTCCTTGTCGTTATTTTTTTTCACATAAATGCGATTCCGTATCTCTTTGATGAAGATGGGGAGGGTTGGGAGGAAGCCTTTTTTTCAAGGGAGGAGATGGAGTGGGGAGAGAGCGAGGGAACACGAGAGAAATTTTTGGATTCGGACACAAGGGAGAATTTTCGGGAAGGGTGAGGAATTGGTTGGCGGGTGGAGAGGGGTTGGTTGGAGGGCGGCTTTAGGAAGATCGTCCAGGGGTATGGGAGAGTGTTAGTTTGATAAGAACTGCACGATAAGGAGCTACCTCACCCCTCCTCCCTTTGTTTATTTTTTTATTAATTCTCCGTGGAAGGGATTGAGCGGATATGTTTCAGAAATAAAGGTTCGATGGAACTCCTTTTTGAAGTGAACTTAGTGATTGGAAATATTTTATTTTTCTCTTGTGCCTTCGGTTGGGTTACTCTTTATCGTTTACCTGGAACTAGTAGTCGTAAGTTCATGGTAGAGCATTTATAAAATGTCGAATTGAAGCCAATCCTTTCGACATTCTCATGATTTTATAAAAGTGTACGAGATATTCAAGGAAAGCAAGCAGTGTCAATTTGAAAGCAATAATAAAAATTGATATCGAGAGGTTACCGTCTAAGTTATCTGATCCAACCTCGGTGATTCGAAGAATAATTCTTGAAAAGGTTTGTATTTCAACTCTCATTCAGAGCATATCTAATCGGTAAATACGGATTAAATGGTGAATAATGTTATGATGAATAAAATAATTGGTAAAGTAATTCCTTTATTTAGTAAAAAGAAATCCCAATCTTTACTATTATTATAATGAAAAGTACAGCAAAGCCGTGTGACGCTCTTTAATCCACATATTTTAATTTTAATAGAATTTAAGATATGGTGAATTGACATTTTCTGAAGGATACCTTCCTAATACGAACAAATTCATTAAAAAAGTAATGCGACTACCAAGTTGAAATGTAAAAATAAAAATGAAGTACAACTTATTTCACTGTGGCTCACAAGGGATTTTTTTGCATTCGTGGCTCTTCAAATCTTATTCCCTTAGATGCTAGATATTTAATGGAAAAAATCATTTCTAACAGACTATCTCCTCATCCTTACGGGCTTACACTAGCTCTACGTCTCATCTTGATAAACAGGATAAGGAGTGATTGAAGTAAAAATAAAAAAGTGTTAATATTACAGTATTTTTAATCAGAAAGTACCTAGATTTTCGAATATGACGATTAGAATTATTCCCAGTACGAAGAACCTGTCATCGTACAACGCACTAAGTGGTTATCATAAAGTATTTCTACCAAATAAGGTAGATTAGTTACTAAAGTATACTGTTTTGTTTCAAGGATCAGAAAATTCTCTTTTTCAATGTATTTCAGGAAGTGATTATAAGAAAAATAGAGTTAACTTTTATGTTTCCTACAATGAGAATTCATGTCTCCGACTATAACACCTGGATATTTAGATAAGTGTAAAACTTGTCATAAATGATAGAAAATAAATAATAATAATAAGGAAAAACAACATGGATAGGTGTCGGGACAGAACAATACAGAATAAATTCCACTAGTTTTGTAAGGAAGTTATTATTTGATCTTTCTCGTCTCATATTTTTAAAACGTGACTTTTTGGCAGCAAATGAATATTAGTGAGAAACATATATCTTTGTTCTTCACGTATTTTATGAGCTTGAGGTTGAAACTGAATAAAATATTGCTTCAAATAAAGACCATTTGCTGCAATCATCAAGGCAAAGGTTCATTATGCAAGGAATTTTCTCTTACCGATTCGAGTTTCATATATGTACTAAAAATTGAAAAAATGTAAAAAATAAATTAAAATTCATAGAAAAAGTAAAATTAAGAAGTTTTGAATATACTATATTTCCTAATTTACTTGAAGGCGTGTTCATATTACACTATACTGTCAGAACTTGGTGACTAAAAGTGCTACCGGGGCCATCAAAATCTTTGGTTTTGACCTTTGAACCAAATAACACCTGGGAAATACTGCTCTGAATATTCAATGAAAAAATAATCCAGTTCTATTTTATTGCATCTGCGCATTCATCTATAAAAATAAAACCACGAACAAACTTTGAAAATGTAAATTTCATTTTAGCATTATCATAATGGAATTTCAAATCATTAGGTCCTGAGTAGACCAAAAGATAATGCAAAGGAAATCCGAATGCCACCTAACGGACTTCACCTCTGACCTAATATATTATTTGTTCCTTCCATTAGACTTGAATTCTGCTTCAATTAAAGCAAATTAAATTTAGTAATAGAAGACCATAATAGATTTAGTCGAAAATAATAGCAAAGCAACACTTCCGCTAGAAAATTAAAAAATATGCATTACCGAGTAATTAGGTTAGACTCGCCACATAGAACTCACTAATCTAAACATCACGTGGTTAACGCTGGATGGGTTCAATTTCGTCTGCTATCATTACTCTACTTTCATTTCTTCGATCCATTCACTCGTTACTTCCGTTCCGGCCATCGTGGGCGGACGGGTTAGGTGTATGAGGTGGGGAGAGGACCCTGAAAAGGGAAGAAACGTTTGGTAAAAGTTTGAAAACTATCGCTGTTTCGAACTTCCAAGTGATGGTCGTGGCGTCTGTGGGACGAGCAAGGAAGGTGTGGGAAGCTGTCGGTTAGGGGAAGGAGTGAGGAGAGGGAGGGAGCAGACCGCAACAGTGAGCTTCAATCGAAAGAGCGGCTCCAAATCCTCCGGTAGCCCTCTCTTTAGCCTCTGTCTCTCCTCCACTCTCTCCACATCCCTCTTCTCTTCCCCAACTGCACTTTCTCCCGAGCAGCCCCGACTGCCCCCCATCTCCACGATTCCCACCCTCCTTAACCACTTCATTCCCCTCATCCCTTTGCACCTCTTCCTTTACCTTCCTCTTATCCCTCGACCTCCTCTCACCTCCCCCTCGATCGCCTCCTCTAACTTCCCCTAACCGAAATTTTTTCGTCTTTACACGCCTTGAGTTTTTTTTTTTCACGAATCCCCCAATCCTCTCGGTTCATCATGGTACCTCCCCTCTTTCTCTCCACCGCAAATTCTTCTGCTATTTGCCTCACCTACCTCTCTTGTCTCCTTTACTTGGTTCCCAGGCCTTTAATTGGCAACCGTAGTTTAATCTCAGCCTTTTCCACTTTTTAATCGTCTCTGGGTGGTGACTCAATATTATATTATGCAATAATGTGCATTACTCGTACATAAATTTGTCAAGTCTTTCTTTTCGTGTCTCGTCTACTTTATTTCGTTTTGGAGTCGTCTGTCATGTCGTAGGTTTTTCCCCTCATGCTCTTTTATTTCCTCTTCGCACGCGGTCGAAACGACCGTCGGATCGTGCATGATTTTTGGCGGGTTACATTCCTTTTTCTCCATCTACCTTTTTTAGTATTTTTTTTGTAATACATGCCGTTGGCCATTCACCGAGGTTGCTTCGAGGTGGGTATTTTTCCAGTCATTGTTACTTGGAAACTTATCGCGGATAATAAATCTCCGTCCTTTTTTTTACGACCGCTGTGGTTTATTTATTTTTTTTACTTATTCCTTTTACGTAAAATCATATTCTGCGAGTCGGTTGTGGGGCCATTTGCTTCCGTGTTGGTTGAAAATGTGGGCGAGGATGATTGCCCTTTTTCCTTTTACGGGCAATGCGCGCCTTAGATGATCTGCCTTAACGGCTCTCGTTTCGTACACACCTACTTGATTATCGATTTGCAAAAACTATGAACTAATAAGCTCACGCTACGATTTTCTCCCCTTCAACTGTTTCTCAGCTCAAATTTTTACACATTTTTCATAAATATGACTATCCGATCAATGTTTGTCAAAGGAAAATCGCGAATTCATGGAGCGTTTTTGAAAACTTACGAAATGGCTGAGAATCTTTAGTTCGTTGAACAGAAAGCGAAACAGAAATTTTTAATATAGTTTTGAGAAACTATTTAGTAATCCCAGGGTGGAAGATTTCAGATTGTTTTGTTTCATGTTCTCGGTTTAGATGAAGTTTGTCTTTTCGAATATTTATCACATGTAAGTGTGTAGGTGCAGTAACAAATATTTGATTTATTCACTGATCCATTATTTCCAAAAATTTCCCGTAATTTTTTTTCTATATTTTAAAGTCAGCGATAGAACAAATGACTTTTGGCGGAATTCAATAATCTCTCTTTCACAATATGCATAATGTTCAAATGAAAGCGGGTTAAATTAAGAAGGATTTTGCTTCTACGAGTTCCATTACACTCTGGCAGTATATGATATTTATTTGCTATGACGCATGTATTCAACACCGGTCCAGCTGTTTAGTTTTTCTGCTAACAATATGCAACTCAAAACACGTAAATGATACATGTAAAAGGCACATGAGGAGTTTTTCATTTTATTAGAACCAAACATTGCACTCGTGGGAAGTAGATGATTATTTAAGGAAAAAAATAAAGTATTAGCACAGCGTTTATAGATTTCAAGAAGCAGTATAAATGATAAAGCAGACGGTAAACAAAATTAAAAACGTAGATGAATTCAATTTCTTGGATATTATCATGACGTGACTTAAGCAAAAGCCTGTTTGAAAATAGAGTCATGCTCTTTGAAAAGAATATACAGATATCCCTATGACGCCATCTGTTCGTATCAGCTTGAATTAAGCAGGTAGGTGTTGTGGCATAAGTTTGGATGGTGGGTTATCAGTACTAATTTCGGAGACTAGAAGTCCAAGACGGAGAATCCACGCGACCCGGAAAAACTAGCCTCCAATTTCGAACAACTGCAAAATTTTGGATACTCAACTCACACGCAAACGTAGTTTCCCTTAGTTAACTTGTCATCCAATCATCGATTAAGTAATGATAATTTTTTCGTGATGCGTATGAAAATTTGGACGTCAGTTATCAAATATCATAAAGAATGAGTAAGGCCATAATAGTAGAAGGGAAAATGGTGAATGATCGGAGTGTAAGAAGGAAGGGAAGAGGATTTTTGGACAGCATGAAGGCACATAAAAGGTGCAGGGAACTGGAGGAAAAATATAAGTTAAACAAAAAGAAAACATTAATAACAGTACATAATAGCTATTGAGATAGCATCCGACCGATAATATTGCTGCAGTACCACAGATAACGGGTAACAACTTGTACAAATAATTGAATAACTGTGAATGCTTATGTTGATGTATTCTAATCTTTAAATATTTGCTGCAAGCAAGTAATCTGAGTCATGTCGGAAGTGAGACGGGATCGGGAAAAGTGCCATTGAGGAAAAAAGGGTCACAGGAAGCGTCCAATGCTTTTACATTGTATGTGCAAAAAACAGAAAATTATTTGTTGTCGTGCTACCAAGTGCGGAAAAAACTATGGCCACTAATTTAAGAAACAGAGTTGCTTCAAATGTTAACAATTAGTGGACAAGAGGAGAGTAACACGAATACTGTTTGTGGTGCTTCAAAATTTTTACGCATTAAATTAACGAGCAACCTCTTGATCATGCAGACGTGATCGACGTGAGATGGCATGATAAAATAAAAAATATGAAACCGTAGATACCATTTAAATTATTTCATACCCCGGGATTTTTATAGTTTAAACATCCAACTACACAATGCTACTAATACTCAGGGTTACTCAGAGGAGAATATTTCCTAGTATGATCCTAAACCCGCAAACCAAGTGTTCGGATGGATGTTTTACTTTTAATAAGTTTTCAAAAAGACCACACCTTACCGTGATCCTTTTATCTCCTATCATTTTATGAATATTTTCATTAAGGTTTCGAGATGTTTCATGTTTATCATTATTATTTAACAAAGAGTAGAGATGACACATAATTTGAGTGAGGATGTAAAAAAGAAAAGAGTGCAAACTTTGATGTGGTGCGTAATTGTGTAAGGATCGAAAAATTGGTCGTTGCAGTAAGATGATAGACTAAACTGTATGCTTATGATTCGTGAGTATGGAAGAGGATGGGTAAAGTGAAATGGATGGACAGGATAACAAAATAATAAGCAATATACATGGTGATGAAGAAAGACTAATGGGAAAGTAGGTGGAGATAATTTCGATTGAAGTTGGAATGTTGAAGACTTGGTCAGAGAGGTTAATGTTAGCCAGACGAGGCAGATGGAGTAAGAAAATAGGCATGCGAAATTGAAGGATTTGCTGTAGTGCTGGGCGTCAGTTTGTGCGGCGTAGGTAAATTTTAAAGGATATTCTTTGTCCATCCAATAGAAACATTAAACGGGAGGCTAACACTTACAATAATTAATGTAATCATCATAGCAAGTGTACAATCATTAATATAAATATCATATTCCTTATCAACAAGAAATTGTTCTTATGTGCTGTCGATTAAAATAAAGAAAATACCCGATGGAAAGAAATAAATAAAGTTAATTAAGTATGGTTAATGAGCTTAATTTGTTAACAAGGGGATGACAAAATTATATCGAACATTTTAAATTTTTAAAATGTAAATTTCAAAATTCTTAGGTCCATGCCTAGCACAATTTTTCAAGGTTCCATATGATTAAATTGTATCGAAGTGGGAAAGGAGTCTTTGGGGAAGGAGTGGATTGGGATTGACCAAAACTTCGTACGACCTGATTTAAATGGACTACACAAGCGGTACGTATTCGTTCCCGCTCCAACTCGACCAATCCATCCGCTCAAACCCACAGGCCTTCCCACCTCCTACCCCTTCCGTCTCTCTTCGTCCTTAAATTTCCCCTCCTCTCTAGCCTACTCTCTCTCCTGGGGTTTCCCTCCCCCTCCCCCTAACTCCACCGTTCCCCCGATCGCACCCTACGTCTCGGGCGAACGGAGCAAGCCCGCCCCACCCCCCTCCTCCGCACCAATTTCCCCTGCGCTCATTTCTCTTTCTCACTCCCTCCCCCCCTACACAAGATCCTTCTCTCCCCAAAAAAACACTCTCACTGCCACCTCCACCCTCTACTTATACCCACGCGCCGCTGTTCCCATCGCACTCCCCCAAATCTCTTCACGCCCCGCTCCCTACAGACTCGGTGGACGGGAGGTCCCGAGGGTGGCGGCGAATGGTTGCGATGCCACTCCAACCCCGCGGTGAACACTAATTTTGCCGTTTTAAAGATCCCTTCCCCCCGCCTCCTCGGGGTTGACTTCGGGGCGGCAGCGAGAAGCTCGCTTCCGTCGAACCGTCAGGGTCGGGTAAAAGCAAAGAGAGGGGGAAAGGCGGCCTCAAAGGACTTCCTGAGTGAGAGAGAACAACACTTAACGTCTTAACCCTTTAAGAATTAATCCGTAAAAATACAGCAAAAGTGAAAATACAATCGCCAAGACCTTACTCGACGAAATACAGTATCACGTGCATCATGTGACCTAAAGTGGGTTACATACGTAATAGTAACTTATATAAATAAATATACACACACATTCAAACATGACAACCCTCCATTTGTTTATAAACCCGCCTGTGTATATATATAAACCATAAACAAGGTAATCAACCCGAAGGTCGATTTAGACATACTGTGTTTGTGTCGAATAGTCAATTTACATTACTGTGCACGTCCGTGGGATTTTCAAAAAAGTGACAAAATGTTACACTGAGAATATTTAGAAGTGAACATTGTTCCGGAGGAATTAAAAAAAATCCATTTAAGTATCGATGAGGACAATGTGACTCGGAACAAAATTGAATTCAGGCTGCTCTTCTACTATGTTGTATCACACCGATCTTATTTCGCTCATAACCAACGACCTAGGAGATTCTGAGATCGCTAAATGAATATCATCAAACTAATTGCAGTGGCGTGTCATTGCATTTTAGGTCAATTCAACCCGATACCTCATTAATACATGAAGGTTTAAGCATCTGCGCAGTCGCCTCGATAAAATTCTCGTGGATTCGATGACGTGATTTTTTTTATCCACTTTTTATTTTTTGACGAACTCGGTGGAATTCTGTTCCTTTTATTCCTTGAAACAGGGAAATCATTTCAAGAGCAAAAGTGCTCCCTTTTGAAACTTTCTATGGTCTCAAATCAGTTACAGAATGCTTTCGATCTTCTTGGTGGACTTGGGTGAACATGAAAAAACTCGTCCGTTATGAAACTTCGATTTTCAGTGGCTCAGACACTCATTTCCTTTTGAATTATGCTCTCTAATATAATCACTATCCTATTGCAGGATAGTAAAAATTAGTTCAAAACGTAACCTGAGTACCTTTAATTATTGGAAGAAAACTTGGAGGGAGAAGACCAAAACTTAGCTAGATTTTTTGATAAGCTTAATTGTTAGTATTCTGGTGGAATAGGCAAAGTATTTAGTATCTCTATCACTACCCTTTAGATACATTTATTAGCAGGAAGAATAATTCAAAAGGTTAACTTGAATAATGAAAATCCATACAAACATACGAGATCATTGGAGAGGAATCATTCGGAGAACTTTCCTTGTAAAATAATGCGAAGTTGAATGCCTCTGATTTACAGATCAAATTATGACGCTAAATATAATTAGCAAAGCGTTACCTCTAAATTAGAGGGTGAGCTTTGTTTGAATAATCTCTTCGGACAAGTGAAATTCCGTAACGAAGAATTTTAGTTTATTGAAATATATAAAAAGAAAATAAAACTTTAAAATTCCAAAACCTGTTTTGTAACTGAGTTTGAACATTAATACCTTGGCTCTGAGTTTATATCTGCTTTAAATTAACCATTAATTGTAATAATAGAATTAATTCATTACATATGGGGCGAAAATTGATATTATTTAAGTATTCAAAGAATAATTTAAGAAAATATTTCCTTAAGTTGTCTACAGGAGGAAAAGGTTCAAAACATTTCCAAATATAGTCATAATTACTTTTACATTTAGTAGCATAGCCCACGTGACTGCCCTGCCATCCCCTTAATAGGGGAATCTTCGAAGTATACGGAGCTCGACTTGTTTTGGAAAATTATTGACGATTAGTTTCTTCGAATAAATATGTTGCACTGAAATCCTTGACTCCTTGGCTTTAACAAACGAGAAAACAAGATCGTATCTGTGCATGAATTTAAAGCAAAAAAAATACAGACCCTCTCATGTCCCTTCGAATAAGGTCTGAAATGTATTTGACTCTCTTCACGCATCCAGAACTTTGAATGGATTTCACCGTAATATCCAGGAGGGAAAGGGATTGTATTTTTTTGCATTCATTTTATCCTCATCTTCCCCCGAAAATAAACGTTTAGGACTTCACTCGTTACTCGCATTTCTCTCGTCTCGTCAAGTTTCTCCCCGCTGCCACCCTGTCCCCACACCCACCCCCCTCCCAACCTTCCTTCCCCCAACCCATTCGGTTCGCCTATGCGGAAACGCGAACTCGCCTGCCGGTGTTACCCTCCCCCTCTTAGCCTCGGCGTCCCCGTTGCGTGCCGGCAATCTACATCTCTCCAAAACGAAACGATATCCCTCATTTTTCTCTCGTTTTTTCTTCAAGTTTCTCCCTCTCTCCTCTCAAGCCCTCCCACCCCTCCCCCGCCGCCCCTTTCGGCTTCTACCATGGCCAAACGAGGCGGGAATGACGTGAGAGAGATGACCCAGGGCAAATCGCGGTCGGCAACGAAAGATGTCTTATTTTTTCACTCTCTCCTTAATTGTTTTTGTTGGATTGCTCGTGGGGACATGGACCTCTTTGGAGCTAATGCCGTAACTTTTTATCCGATTATTGCGCGCAACCATGTTTTTGTCTTGAAATCGATTCGATCACAATTCATACGTAGTGTCATGCCGAAATATTTTTCAAATATCAAATTAATTTGTTGTCAAGTTCTTGGGTAATTTGATGCCTTTTTATTTTTTCCGCCAATTTTTAAGGCCTGTTTGGAGGAGAGTCTGTACAAAAATTCAAAATTAGATCGCAATTCGTTTAACTAGGATCGAGAGAAAGTAATTACATCTAAATTCTATGCAAAATCACCTTTAAAATTGAATAGAATACTATATCCATATAATGTATTAGTTATAACTAACACTTTCTATGTTTTATGCAACAAATATAAATGTCACCTCAATGGTAAATCTTTACTCTCTCGAGTATCAATCGAGTACAATGAATAACTAATGTTTAGGATAGGAATGACATCAGTAGAAATTATGTACGATCAGATAAGTACGAGGGTGATCTGAAATGTTCTCGGCCCAATGATGAAAATGACAATTTTTATTTTTAATATATGTTTCAAAATTTTATTGCCAAATAATTATTTAATACTCCGTGAACACAAACGTTTTCTGTTTACATGACTGTCCCTACCGGAAATCAAATCCGTCGCAGTGAAACCTGAGGTAAAGTTATTAAATAACGAACAAGGCACTCTTATTTTTTTCTTAAATTAATCGATACTACTCGTGGGTGAACGCAGCACGGTCAAGTAGGTACTTAGTTGAATGAACAGCGTTATGAAGTTGAATGACTGAAATAATTTACTCTCCTCACCACGGTTTGACGTTACTTTTTATGAAATACGTACAAAGATTCGAACTCTAGACCCTTTCGTTAAATAGCTAGAGAGTAAGCAATTCACATAAGTTGAAAGGGTCTGGGTTTTTGCCTCACTGATGGAATACACTGGTTACTAGATGAATGGTGGACGAGCAAGTTAAAAATAGGTATTTCGTAACATCCTGTTTTAAACATATTTATTAAAAACTGATTTCACATGAATCCCAAGGAAAACTAGTATATCATTAGAAAACATTATATATAAATAAATGTCTGTGCACTTATGAAACAAATCAGTGGTTATAACATAACCGAGCATTGCGAGTGGTTAAAATTCACTAACTGCAACGATTGGATTTCATTAAGAACCACAGTCAAAAAGGTGACCGTTATGATCGTCATAAACGTGAAATCCTTAAAAATTCACACTCAAAAAGATTTTTAAACAATGAATAGATGTCCGCACAAAAATTGATGCAAATAAGAATGAAATTTCATCGTTGCATTATATTTAGATCAGCGTCCTACTAGTAGCTGCTCTCCTACGTATTTCAATGAGCCCTTCATGTATTTTCTCATGCTTTTTCATTGAAGAAAAAAAAGATTATGCACTCGAGCCTGAGTCACTTTAAGAGCTTTCTCGTTGGCTGTTACGCTCAAACTACCTTCATGCCTATTTGTTACTTACCAGATCATTAGGATATATTATCATTTTTTTGTTGAGTCAGCGATGAGGACGAGTGCAGAGCGTTCGCGATAGCGGGGTCTATTACAACACGCGCATGGGGAAATAAGTGCTGGAGAGGACGAAAGTGTGATGGATAACATAATAAATGTAAATGTTCTCGTTACCTCGGGTGTATTGGAGGAAAATACAGGTAATAGCACAGTTACCACTCCCCCGTCCCTTTACTCCGAGATGGATCAGATCCACATGCGCAGTAGGCTGTCGAGTTTCAATCAGGCTATTTCGAAAGCCTTGTAGCCTCATAGATATACGAGGGTAAGTTAATACACAACTAAAATAATAGATAGACGCAATAATAATTAAAGAAACGTAATGACATTTATTTCACTTTTTTACATGTTCACACTGTGCATTCAGACTCTTATCTCATCTCTTTACAAGTTCTCGATAGCCGCGCAGCAAAGAAGTCTTTCGCTTGCTGTCACAACCAACGAGTAACTTCTTGGACTACGGCATCATCATTTTCAAAATGTCGGCAAACCATATCATTTGTTATTGGTCCGAAAAAATGGAAATCACTGGCGGCTAAGTCGGAACTGTAAGTTAATTGCTCCAAGCGTTCTCAATGAAATATTTGTAACAGCTCATAGGCTGGTCTTGCGACTTTTTGGGACCTATTGACTTGACTTACCATCGTATTAAATAATAAAAAGTGCGGTTTTGAGAGAAAAAAATACCTTGAGTGTCTATAAGTTCGGGTGTGATGCGTAATTTTTTCAATATAACGATTTATTTCTCCATTCACAAGAGTTTTACAACCACGTGTGAGTGATGACTTGAAATACAGGAATAATATCCAGGAATGAAACTTCATTTCCATTGTGTCTTGGTTGTCAACTGCAGTATAGGGAAAAACGAATCATTCAATTTACCTAAATATATAGTATTTTCTCACTAGTCTCTTACCTGCCGATATGGTTTGTGACATAGATAATTTCTCCGATATCGTCGGAAAAATCCAACGGTTGATACAGTTTCAATAAGTTTAAATTTAGTTTTAACAAACGCTAATTCTTCGTGGCTACAAGGGTATCTATTGCAAATTTTGTGGTTGTTGTCTGTCACTTCATCTTCTACCGTACCACTTAGATTTTTGAAACATTAGATGACACCAGAAAACTGAGAGGAAATAAAATTGCGTGACAGTCGTTAGAAAACGGAATTTTAACATAAAAATGCGGGAAAATTGAGCTGGCTTCCTATCTTGACGTGACTCAAGCATTCGCAAACGTCATATTAAATTGATTGCTTTCTCAAACGTCGCAGTTGGATTAAATTCTGGAAATTCACGATAAAATGTTCTTTCTCAAGACGTCATCTACGACTATTTTACCCTCTTATTTTTTTTCTAGAACATATCGTTGGACCTTGGAGGATGATAAAATGAAGTTTGGGCAGTGCCAAAAATGTAATTTCGATGTTTTTATACGCTCACAGTTAAAATAACCACTTTGAAAAAGTACGCATGAACGGGTAAACCTTTCACTTACGGTCCCGCTACCTAATGATTTATCTTTTTCACACAGTGTAACCACAATAGTTTGCTGAAATATCTCACAAATTACAACAAATAATTTTCACAGCTCGGATAACAGCGTAAAAACTATTAATTATGGATAAAATATGTGAACATTTCACCAAATGAATTATTGCCCAACTAATGCGGCATACAAAGTCTACAGTTCATTCTTAAAAAAGAAACTGGTTCTTCACTTGCCATATAAGATGGTTAATACCACTGCTATGCCTATTCAAATTTTTCTGCAATCTAACAGGGGTTGGTATCGGTTGCAACCCATGGCGAAATATCTAGGATTTTTGCCCTATAAATCGGTAACTAGGATTATTTCTTAAGTATAGTTACTCAGCTACCGGTGCCAAAATTTCTTGTCCTAGGTGTCGATCCTTAAAGCCTTATGTAATATATTTAAGTAAATTGTAGGGGTGGGTACCATGGCTGGTCCTTAATAACGAGAAATATCTCGAATTCTAACATTAGATACCAGTATCTAGGTATGTTGCCATTTGTATTGGTGTCAGGGTTTCAGTGCTTAATTTCATTGCGCTATTGGCTCCTGAAACTTGAAATTAGTTCGTTTCAAGGCAAAACACAAGAAAGAAACTGCTTAATGTCTATCCACGAGGAAAGATAGCAAGCGTTCCGTTCTACAAAGATGTAAGAGAAGTATGTATCCACTTACAGGAAACTTCGAGCGATGGACGCCACTGCACTGTCATCTGATGGCTCTGCGGCAGGGGAGAGGCATGCCTCAGGGCACGTCCGTGGGAGGCAGCGTCCTGGGACTCTGCAGCAGCAAGCGAAAGGGCGGGCAGGTGAGGTTCTCCCCCGATCAGACCACGGCCCTGGAGAGGAGGTTCGGGGGACATAAATACTTGAGCCCGGAGGAGAGGAGGATACTCGCGCAGGACCTCAAGCTCACGGACAGGCAGGTGAGAGAGAGTGTCCTAGACTGTGGACGACGACAAATATTCCACGCCTGCATTTATACATTAAGTATCTACCCTGTATGCCGTCACAAGGGAGAGCTGAGATGGGTTCTAGGTCATGAGACAATGAGGTCATAGGCGATTTTGTAGCATTTGGCAGCATTTAATTTTTAGAAGTTTCGAATTACCGTTCGGGATAATTTTTAATGTGGGAGGGAAAAAGAATTTTTCCCGGTCTGTCCGGGAGACAGTTATCCTTCACGCTATGTTCTCGCTTACCAACTTATTACCCGGCTAGAATTATTTCCTTTCGCGTTAGAGTTAAATGCATACGAATTGTACTTAGAGTAGGATAGTTTGTGGACTTAACCTTCAGGTGACCAGTGGATCCGAATCCAGAATTTACAATAATAATGTGACAATTTTTGTTCAGTCATAGTGAATAAAAAAACGACAGACTTCCTAAGTGTATGGCTTGATTAAGGAATCGGGCTTTTTTGTTAATGCTATTCTCTATTTATGACCATTTTGGGGTCATATTCATAAAAAATGTATATTTGATTGACCTCGATAATGGTTTAATACTGTCAATAGCGAACATATTGTTGCGTTAATTGATTTCTAGCTCTGATATCACCAATTTCTCAGCGGAGTTGAGTTCCTTCTCTCCCCTGTACATGTCTCAGACTGCTCAGGTGCGAGTGGGGAACGGAGAGTCCGGATGGGCAGTGTTAGGAAGAGGTGTAAGGCAGGGTTGCCCATTGTCACCGGTGCTGTTCAGCGTATATGTGGAGGAAATGATTAAAGAGGCATGGGAAGAACTGGAGGTAGGAATGAAAGTCGGAGGAGAATTCGTAAAATTGGTTAGGTTTGCTGATGACCAAGCATTAGTTGCTCAGTCCGCCAAGGGGTTGCAAGCATTGCTGAGTGAATTGGAGGTTCAGTGCGATAAATATGGGATGAGAATCAATATTAATCAAACAAAGGTTATGCGATTTTCCAGAGAGAAAAAAGCTAAGCTTAACATTTAAATAAGAGGGTAAAAAATAGAGCAGATGGAAAAATTTTCAAAACTCGGAAGTATTATAGACCAAAATGGTCTAAGTAGTAGGGATGTAAGGAGAATAATTGCAGTTTGGAAAGAAGATTTCACAAGGAGGAGGAAGTTGATGACATGGATGTTAAGGAAAGGCTCGTCAAAACTTCGATATAGAGCGTAGTTATGTACGGCGCGGAAATATGGTCACTGAAGCAGGAGGATAGACGTAGATTGGAGGCTTTTGAAATGTGGGTGTGGAGAAGAATGGAGAAGGTGAAATGGACCGAGAGGAAAACAAATGAGGAAGTACAAGATATGGTGGGTGAGGAGGGAGGTTTGTAGGGACATATCCTATGGGGGCAGGGAAAATGGATGAAAGGCGTATTGAGCGGTAGTGGAATGTTGAAGAAGGTAATAGAAAGGGGAGAATGTTGGGAAAGCGAGGAAAGGGCAGGAACAGGATAGGGATGTTGGATGGGATGAAGGGAGGAAATAAGTGCACAGAGATGAAGAGGGACCTGATGTAGAGTTAGCTGCTGGATTGGGTTTTGTTTGAAGTTACAAAATTTTTTTTTGATAGTTGTGTCCATCCAAAAACCTACCTGAACCGGTAGGTTACCTAATAATAATATATATATATATATTTTTTTTTTTGGGTCACGGTAGTCCAGGGAGTAGAGCGTCGGACTGCTGACCGGTTCGAATCCCGGACAAGGAACTCTGGGCACCTGCCGCTCCACCCAAGCTATGTGATTTTTCGGGTACCAGATCTTCCTGGGAAACCGTAACCGACACAGGGAAAGGAACTGGCCCCCCTACCCTGATATGTGAATATTCACACGCCGTCGGGCTTAGTACTGGGTGAAGTCGGTCATTACCTACCCGACCGACCTTCGGGTTGAATACTGTATTTATAGTTTATATATATAAACGTATATATATATATATATATATATATATATATATATATATATATATATATGTGTGTGTGTGTACAGTGGAGAGGCGCTTCCTTGCTCACTGCCCCACCCCACATGGGACGGTGTCCCTGGTGCTTGCCACGATAGCAGATGAGGGTACCGCTTCCTCCTCGGGCACTAATATCGCTGTTGATGGTGGCTCAAAGGAAAAGAGGGCAGGGAGAGACTCCACAGAAGAAGATGTTGTTTCTGACCTCGAAGGAAACCTCACCCTGTGAAACTTCGGGAAAACCCTCTTCTTTCTGCCGTTGTTTTGCACCCTTTTCCTTCGCCGCCTCCTGCTCGGTGGTTCGCTTCCATCGACCTCAAACTCATAAACACTCTCCTTGCCTGAGGTTGCGGGCACTGAAGGTCTGGCTGCATTCATGTAAACGCAACGTCTCCTACCAATACCAGTGCTGCCCCCCTTATTGGTCTCATCCGACAGCCTCAAAGAGGTGCCTCTGGCACTCTGGCATCCAATCCCTTAAATTCATCCTCAAAGACCTGTACCCCATCCTCAAAAATCACAACGTTTCGTCCAACCTTCTTCCTAAATGCCCTTCTGTTACCTTCAAACGGCCCGCCAACCTATCAGATCTCCTCAAATCCACCAAGCCTCTTTCCAAATCCCCTCCCACCCCCAGAATCACACCCACTCCGTGCTTGCGAGCTAGATGCAAAACTTGTCCTATTTTCACCACTCCACCCCTCTCCATCCCACCTTTTATCTCTCTCCCGCCCTTCCCCCACTCCTCATGCACATCTCAGAATATAATCTATCTTCTGACTTGCAAACTCTGCCCGGCATTTTATATAGGCCAGTGCTCTACACCCCTGAACCTCAGGGTGAACAATCATCGCGCCTCATGTAATCCCTCCTCCCCGTCCGCGGGTCTTCCCATCCCACAACATGCCTCCCACCACAACACCCCCTTCAACCACTGTTACAATATTTCCGTGCTAGCATCCCTTCCCCCATCCGATAACCCTATAAAATTAAAAACAATGGAATTGGCATTTATATGGCTGTGTAAAGCCTATCAACATCCGGGTCTCAATGTCGTTCACAAATGGGGGGGTGGGGCTGAGATGGATGGAGGTGGATTTGTTTCTTGCGAGGTGGTGGGACAATTTATTCATCCGCATACATTTTGTCATCCTTGTCCTGTGTTTTGACTTGTCAAGCCCTTATGATGACTTGGTGAGTTGATGCCTCGGTCATGGGTGTTGTGGGATCTGTGGATGAATTGTTAGTTTTCTGTGTCGCTTGTTACTATTTCCGCATCCTCCTTATTCCATCTCCGCTCCCCTCTAGCCTCCCTTTCCCCCTCCATAACCTCCTCCTTCACCCCTCTCCCACCACCTGTTCCCCGCTCCGCTTTCTCCCCCTCCTTCACCCCTCCCCCACTACCTGTTTTTCCCCTCTCCCTCGTCCCATACTCTCTCTGCACCGCGTAACCTTTTCCTTAGTCATATCTTATCTTCCGAAGAAGACGGAGCTCAAGTCCGTCGAAATTATCATGATAATATTGTTAGTGTTCTTTTTATGTGTTCTCGTGCTGTGTGTTACTGTCTAAGTTATATATATATATATATATATATATATATATATATATATATATATATATATATATATTATATATACATACATACATGAGGAAGCACTAGAGATGGTGGGTGAGGAGAGGGGTTTGTTGAGAGAAATCGTATGGAGGCAGGAAAAATGGATGAAAGGCGTATTGAGCGGTAGTGGAATGTTGAAGAAGGTAATAGAGGGGAGAATGTTGGGCAAGCGAGGTAAGGGCAGGAACAGGATGTTGGACGGGATGAAGGGAGGAAAGAAGTACACCGAGATGAAGAGGGACCTCATATAGATTAGTTTGATAGGTGGGGAGTCACAAAATGTTTATTTGATAGTTGTGTCCATCCAAAAACCTACCTTAAACGGTAGATTACCTAATAATAATAATATATATACATACATATAAAAATATAAACACTGATATAGATTTTTAAAACATAGAAACACAAAGGAAGGACATTCACATATGTAGTTTTGACGTTTCGCCGGACCTTCGCTAAGGGTTCTTCGAAGTACCCCCTTTGCGAATCCCAGAGTCTTCCAATTTTTAAAACAATCGGAAAAGTTCTTTTTGGAAATGGGTCTCAGCTGCCTAGTCGCATTATCTTTTATCTCTTATACGTCAAAAATTTTGTGCTGTAGTTTTAGGGGACTTGCTTGAAGCCGAAAATGATGACCCAGTTTCTTTAAAAAGGACTTAATTAGAAATGATTCGTGGATCATCGGCTACGACCCTAAAGGAAAAGCCCAGTCTTCAAAATAGTCGGTTGACGAAAGTGAGTGGGACTTCCTATAAGTACTTCATACGTAAAAAGTGATCATTTATGCGAAGACAAATCAAATTAATTCAATTAAAATTTTTACATTATTCTTCGTTTAGTTTTGATCTCTTCCATAGCATAGACATTTGTTCATGGATCCTTATCTTTAGAGGCTCAAGTAATAATTTCTTAATATTTTTATTACATTGAAGGAAAATGGTAATGAACTAATGCTTCCATAAAAATGTTTCTCAGAACAAGTTATCACAAGTGTATAGTCCAAAATATGTTCTACCGGACCATAGCCATTGCTCACAATTATCAAACAGATTCAGCATATTTTTACATTAATAATTTTCAGACTCCTACATTCCCATAATTTTTATGCCACGAAAAAGTGCAAATCTATGAGCCACGTGGGTACAAGTTAGCTCATTGATGTGAGCTTCGTATTGCGTTCCAAAAAAATAGACTTGTCCGACTGTGAGGGCCCGATTGAATTTATTAACGAGCTTCATGGTTATTGGAGGAGCAAGGGATAGGTCTAGCGCTCGTAATTGTTGTCCGGAAGATGGTGGGATTTTTACGCAAACGAATGCGGGTGGGCATATGCATGGGGAACGTAAAATGGGCGCGGCTTTAGTGCTCCTTGAACGGACGGAGAATGAAACATTTGAGCAGGCTGCCATTTATAATGCGTGTCCTTGTCTCCACAACATTTTTGCCCTGGAACTGTGCATTTCGGTCCCCCATCCATTCGTTTTATTCAAGTCCAAGGTTCGCATGTCAAGTACCCGTTTTTCAAAATGATACGATTAGGACAAGACAGAGAATAAAAAGGGTAAAGGGGGATGAATTCAAAGCACAATACACGTTATGAAACGAGAAAAAAAATGCTGGAAATTCTCTCGGATTCGAAGTAGGTTTCTCGGGAGCACACGCTATTTTTCTTCTCGAGAATATGCTTTAAAGTCGGGCATTGTTGCATCGGTAATTTACGAAAGCACTCGAACTAAACTCAAGGTTATAAGTAATATCTTACTGCACAAAACATGGAAGTGGCGCTGAGAAAATTGAATGAATATGAAAAATTTGTTTCTGTTTCGAGGAAACACTTTTAACGTAATAAAAATCTCATTGTTTCTCAGAAAATTTTCAAATTCAATACTATGGACAGAAATAATTTCTTCTATACAATGGTTTGCGCCGCGGGAGAGTATTTTTAATACTTCAATACAATTAATTACAAAGAAAGTTGGTATCCACGACTATAATAACGTGCATTTAGAAGTGAACTCTTCATTTAATACTACAGAATACTGAATCACTGGAGAACAATAAGTATCTTTAAGGTAAACGAGAAAATAGATCGCTGGTCATCAAGTACTCATTTAACACAATTTATTTGAAAAATTAATATATAGATTCGAATGCCATCAAACCAAGTTTTAATCCTCTTACTTATTTTAACTCTTTTGTTTTCCCAAGTATTGAAGAAAAAAATTAAACTAATGTCCAAATATCTGAGAATTTCTTTTTGTCATAAATGGCATCATTTCCGTTCAACCTCAGTGAACAGCCTAACTTTCGGTCACTGCGATGCATTAGATTGGACGGATAATAGATTCGGACTTTGAAAGTTTTTTGCAAAAAAGCGAATATCCTCGAAATCCTTCATTCTTACGGAAAATTCTTAAGAGACTTTACGTGTATGAAATATCGAGTAAGTTCCTACCCTCTACCTCTTGCAAGAACATGTCCATGGAACTATATAAAAAAAGTTTACATGATTAAAACTTTAATTTATGCTCTGGAGTTTCATTCGACATTACATTATGCATGCGTGCTGCATAGGCAATGAGAATGAGGGATATAAGAGAATTTCGTACTGAAATAATGCGATAAAAATTTAAAATTAACTATCTACGACTCGAGAATATTTATAGCCCTTGCCCAATTTTGAAAGCCGTTCCAAAATGTCCTCGACGAAAAAAAGTATGTGACGAGCGTGCTTTATTTTCGTTCGGTCAGCTGAGGGGCATCATTATGCATATATTTTACAGTCTGTGAACAAATGGGAAAAGTCACATGGAGTCACCGATGCACACCCACAAATATTCAAGGAAACATTTTTTCTGCAAAATTTCACGTCTTATGTTAGTCTGGAGACCATGATGGAGCCAATTGGAACAGGAAGACATTATACGGGAGTGACTTTGCTTTTATGTGCGAAACATAAAGAGTCATTGTGATCCGCGAAATATGAGGTGCAAAAAAAATTCACCTTGAACCTTAACTCCCTCCACCGCGAAAACGCCTCCATGAGACGAACTTGGAAATTCTCCCTTGGAATTATTATTAAATTTCTTTGAATATTTTTTCATCGCCGTTAAGGGGAGGGGTGGGGGTGGCAGTGGGAAGATCAATATCCTTTTTAACTTCTGATGCCGTGACTGAAAGAATAACACTTCATTGTTTTCTTTTTTTCTTTCAAATATAAGAGCATGGAAAAGCTTTCAGGGCTGGGATATGTTTTCAGAGGCAGTACTCAAAAAGCGTTCTATTGCAGGATAGCGAGATGAAAAAGATCGAATTTTGAGGAATTCTTTAAAATAAAAAAAAATTAATGGTGGAGCAGCGTACTAGTGTCGACTCTATTGAAACGTCAGAGCAACTATAACTCTATCCAAATCCCACAAATATGTGGTCTCTGGCAACATTCATACTTTGACGTTTTTATTTTGGTTTTCGTTTTAAATCACGAGTAGTCAGTCAGTCGATGACGTGCCCGGAAATTGAGGTATTGAGTCCACATACCATTTGGAGAACGGACTTCGAATGAAGAGACGAAAATGAGCTTCGATGGATTCGGATCTTTCGAGTTGAATTTGCTTCGTTTTCTCGGAGTCCGATATAATTTTAAAGTGTCCATTGATGATCTGATCTTGAATACAAGATTTTAATGCTGTCTGACACCATTTGCTCCAGTTTCGTCTGAAACGCGGATATGGGGATTGTCACGGAGTGTATGATCACCGATAATAGGTGGAAAGTTTTTTTTCCACGTTCACCACGTTTCCGAGCAAAGTGACAAAGGAGAGGGAGTCGTGTGCCCATTCGAGGATGCATGGGTTTGATCTCGACTTTGAGTTAAAATTCTCTCGCATCCACTCAGTCGATGACTTTCCGAACTTTTGCCGAATTTTTATCGATATATGTCCTGCCTACGTTAGAGGTTCATTACATTCATTCAAAGGAAAAACTTATTTTTGCGATACTATTATTTTTTTGTAGTTCATTGTCAAGAAGTAGACCTTAAATTGTCTCAATAAATCACTTATTACCTCCTAAAGGACTTTCAAAACACTTTTGTACGACACATACATTTTTCTCGGCACTAAATTTACCTCCAGTTCTCCAGTTTTCACCCCACCCATATGTACCATTTTACTAATTTATGCCACACTATACTGTCATTATTTACAAAATAACAGTTTATTTTACAGCCGTACCCGCCCTGCTGCTTCTCACTTTCATCCTCACCATCTTTTCTACCCTCTTAAAATATCCCGACAATTTATTCTCTCTCCTTGCTGTAAATTATTTTTTCTTCTTATCAGGATCATTTCCCCCAGTCTTCTCCACTAACTTATCTCCATGGTCTCCAATATTTACCAGTCCAATATTCATCAGTTTTCCTCCACACTACATACTTTTAAGATTTAACTTAAGAAAAAAACACGCATTAAATTTACATTATCTACTTGATTGAGGGGGATCAACTTATAATTCATATTCAGTGATTAATTAGTGAAATTAAATCCAAACTGTGACATACGACCACTTTGATTGACATTGGGTTTTCTTCAGGATGTAAAATACTCGTAAGTATTTATATCGGTGGCACTAGGGGTATCTATCTACATTGAGAATAGAAGGAATAAATGCATAAAGACAGGTTGGGAGTCCTTTGAAGTATTGATTCTATTTTCGCTGTAGTTAAATGATGGGGTTAAAAATATAGAACTCTTTCCTTATTTACATAGATATAATATGGTTAACCTAGTTAAATAGCAATGGGATGAAAGGAATTTGATGTTAGATCAGCGATTAATGTCTGTTTTTTAAAATTATTATCTGGTGTTGTTTTCATTAAACGTGTAGATCTTTTATACAATAATACTTTTATGTATAAATAAAATGTTAAAATAAATAAGTTGCTATAAATAGAAATATAAAATATCACAAATCTCAACTTTAAATGTTAAAAGATAAACTAGATGTAGTTATTTGGAAAATATTTTTTTTCTAGTTTTTCCAGTTTCTTCATTTTCGATTTCATTTCAAGGTTGTATTTAAATAAAAATTTGGCCTAATTAATGACACATTAATTCTTGTTGTGATTATCAAAAGTTAAACAATCCACTCTAATTTATTCAATCCACTCATCATTAGATAGCAGTGATTATCATTAGATAGCAGTGATAAATGACAATTAAACTGTCTACAAAAGATTAAATTTCCAAACTTAAAACAATTTCCAACTTTCAAAGAAATGACTTCCTATTTCAGGTGAAAACATGGTTTCAAAATCGTCGCGCCAAGTGGAGAAGATCAAGTCAGGTAAGTTTCGACACCTGATATTTTAAACTTATTTTTAAAATCAACATTTGTAGACTCATCGGTATAATTTTCCGACTATCATTGTCGATATTTTATATAACCCTCATTTTTTGTCAACACAAAATAAATCAAAATGGTTGCAGTTACCACAACTCCGAAAAAATCTTATTCATTTCAAACGCAGCAAAGGAGAATATTGAATTTCTCGCTGCTACTCTCCCAAGCATTAAATGGCGGTTTCTACTGTGCATTTTGACTCGGTCGTTTGTCGACATTTTGAATGAAATGTCACAAAGTGATGTGTAATATCATCAAAGGATGTGCAATGTTTCATAACTAGTGCCATTAATCAACTTTTCTCTAGTAAAAGCAACTTCAATGTTGTTGTTTAGCTTTTGCAAGTACAGTCTACGCGATATTATGAGTGAATTATGATGTGAAATGAATGCATAAAGCCTCCCTCAGTCTTTACAATTTCATGTTTAACTTTTAATTATATATATGTGTATGTGTATATATATATATATATTCGCCTTTTATGTGTTTTCCTATCCCCTTTCCTTACACCTATTTCTATGTTTGAATGAATATATATATATATACATATATATATATATATATATATATATATATATATATCTGTGTGTGTGTGATATTTTACATCTCAAAATGTTAATATTAAGACTTAAAAATTTTCTGAATTCGTTAAAATTATACCTGAAGGGAACGCTAAAAATCTGGGTCGGTTGAATTTCAAGTGAACTTCAATTCCATTGAAGTATCAATGAATTTTTCTCAAAGAACGTAACATAGATACGTATATTTTAATCGTAGCGCGTTCAAATTTTATATTAAGTCACTGCCTAAGAGAGAAGCCGAATATTAATCAGTTTCAGGATGATACGGTTGTTAAAATAACTATTAAGAGCTTGAATTAAAATAATGTTAGAGTATTTCGAGAAATGATAAAACAAATGCTATCCCACTTAAATATTTTTATTGACAAAGAATTTTCGTTATAGGCTCGAAAAAACATTATGCAAAGAACGTTTCTGTGGAAATAATCTGAATAAAATTGGATATTTCCAGTTCTTTTTTTAACCAGCTAAGGTGAGTATAAGTAGCAATAGTTAATGTAAATTATGAAATCATTAAGAAATTATACAAAAACATTCATCATTAAAAAACCGATTATGTATAAAAAACTCAATTTACACGTTTCTTGAAAAACACGTGTTTCCATGTTAACTCCATTCTGCATAAGCGCTCTTTGAGACTCAGTGAACGCCTCGTGAACGATATGGACAATGAAGGGTGGGAAAACGCGTCCTGGTATTCTCATAAGAATGAGTGGCCATAGCATGCGACGTAATGAACTCGTGGCGGCACTATGGGACTCTTTAAGCGAACGTGACGTGGGTATTTAGTCGGCAAATTCGCATGCAATGATGTGGCCTGTTTTCCAAGGTGAATTTTAGAGGGAGAACGACGGGGATTCCGCAACACTTCATTTATTATGAAACATAATTAGCTACCCCAACGTTTAGTCCTCGTTCCGAATCCATACCCACGCTAACGGAAAAGACAATTTGCCTGACCGTCTTCCACGAGTTTCCTCAACGTTTTGAAATTTTAATGGTATCGGAAATCACCGATTGGAAGACCTTAATCGTAATAATTGATTACATGGGAGAATTTTATTAAAAAGCCATCCTTGCGTCCATAATTCTTGAGTATATGACACAACAAAACCCTGGTTGTTCTGTTTCTCGTCTGTTGCAATATCTTAAAAAAATATCCCGCTGCCATTTTCTAACATATCACATGCTATTGCCAGGCCCCACCTGACCAATATACAACTTGCGCCACTTATTATTTTTTTAGTTTCTCAACGTTTGCTTCAGTAGTTCATATCATTATAAAACCAAGATTTTCCTCTTAGAAACTGCTCAGCATGGTCTATCCTATTTTTAACTGTAGTTAAATATTTAAAGTACTCGAAGAAGTCCTCTAGTGACACTTTTATTGTTTATACAACGGATTTAACTCTCATTTTGTTTCTTCGAAGTGTCACTCATATATTTCTTTCACCCTCCATACTATTCATGCTCCATGGTTTGCTAATATTTTTCTAGCAAACCTTCTTAATTTTTGAATACCTGGTTACGGAGATTTTTTGCAGAGTATTCGATTGTCATGATTACCTTTGTAGAAATTAGAAAATGTTTTTTATTTCCTTTTCTTTAGCCAAATCTTTAACAAGTTTGTAAACCAAGGTGTCTTGTTTGTGCCATTTATATTTGTCCTTCAGTCCCGAAGCCTCTTTAGCTGTTTTCAAAATATCTTTGCTCGGAATGTTCCATTCTTCGTCCACCGTGTCTGTGCTTTGAATGAATGTTTCAGTCAGAAACTTTTGGTGCAATGTTTTCGTAATTTTTTGAAAACTCGGTTCATTTTATTAAGTGAAACTTGTTTCACCTTTATGCCTCATATAATGATGTGGTCCATGGTGGATGTTGGATGTGCCTAAGAGTTATCTTGTCCCACACCATGATTATGTGACAGTCAAGTAACTTAAAAAGTCCGAATGATAAAATTATAGAACAAATTAGAGAGTTGTTCTCACAACTTTTTTTAGTACTGTCATCTGCATCATCTTCAGGTGCACACGTTGCTAATTTTCTTCATGGTTCCATTATCGTGGTACCGTCCCATGGCATTAAATCATAGCAATATTATTTTCCTAATTACGTTCTCAGTCGAATTTTTTTACGACTTTTGCCTCGAGGTTTTGGTATCCTTCATGCATATCCTTCCGCTTTCATCGTGTACGTACATTTCTTTGATGAGCGGGATCAAAGCAAACGAAATGCGAATGCATGGCCGCGTGAAACGTCTCACAGCGACACTCCTCTTCGCAAAAATATTCGCCCAGAGGACATAACGAAGCGGAAGGTTCAAAGAAATCCCGCGCGTCAGGGCTCCGGAGGTGGTTGGGGAGAGGGGTCGCGTGGACGTCTCCGATTGGACATCCGGCGACGCACGTCTCTCGCGACGGGACGAAGGAACGTCCCCCGCACCCCCCCCCCCCACATACGCCGCATTCGTAAAAATCATCACGCGTGGTGTGTGCTTCGCCCGTTACGGAGGAGAAGGCGACCAAACGGCTCGCTCTCCAAGCGGAGTAAAATTATATTTCAAATGCGCGACGGCGAGAGATCTTAAAAAATTCCATTTGAAATCAACCGACGAAGAAAACAAAAATGAAACAAAATTATGTCGATGACGGAAGCGACTTCACTTTGACAACGGTTTAAACGCTGTCTCCCTCCTGCCTGACCCTCCAACCTTCCCGCCCACCTCACTCACCTCTCCCCGGCATATGAACCTGCCTCCATCTCTCGTTCTTCCTCTTCTCCCCCCCCCCCCGGCTTTCTGCTACAACATTCTCTTCTTCCCCGAACCCGCACACGCCCTCTCTCCACCGCCTTCATTACAGACCTCGCGCTCGATACTCTGCAGCAAAGATCCCCCCCCCCTCCCACAGCACCTACCCACCCACCCAAGCGAACCTCACTCCCTCATTCCTCTCTCACCCTCTGCTTTTCGCCAACACTTATTTTTTTTTGCCCTCTCACTTTTGCTCCCTCTCTCTCTCTCTGCTTACGTCCCCTCCCCTCCCCTGGCCCCCCCTCGAGCACCATTCCACTTGTTTCTCCCCCAAGTGATGCTAATAAACCCAACTCGGAGAGTACTTCCTACCTTTTGTCCGCTGAAATGACGAGACCTATCTCAGAAATGCACGAGATGAAAAAACAGTGTAAGGGGGTAGGAAAGCCTCCTCCCTCCAACCTTGTTAAGGCTTGGCTGAGCAGTGTCAGTGTCTATGTGTGTGTGTGTGTATGGCTGCCGTAATTTCGCCAAGCCTCGGGTCGGAGACGGCAAAGTTGAGATATTTTTTTCTCGTTTCTGTATTATTATTATTATTTGGGCGGGATGCTGGGAAAAAAGGTATCTAACTTAATCATTCGGCAGGCTCCTTGACGTGATTTCGATTAAGTTAAGACCGTCGGAGACAGTAATAAAAATGCTTAAATCATCGTGCTAGTGTTTCAAGCCTCGCCGATTCCCTTTCTCCTCCGCATGATGGTTCAAAACCTCGCGCGATGTTCTTGTTGTTCCCACTACGTGATCCTGCACCATCATTGGACGATGCTGTGTAACCTGTTATTTTACCATTCGAATCTCATTCAAATGATTCTAACTTCTCTTTACCATCTTCAGTGTTCGAAAAACGATCTGGAGATCGATAACAAGTGATGATGCTTCGTTATTTTTTTCGTCAAAATAAAATAATTATCTCAATTGGAACTCACCTGTCCATTACTTGCATATATCAGTGAATTTTAACTTTTGATAAACTTATCTTCTAAATGCAAACATCGGTAAATATTGCAATTTGTTAGTGTTGTTTTATGTAAGATTTCCACAGTTTAAAAAATATAGACCTGATCCTATGGATTCGATTCATTGTTAAATAATTAAGACAGCAGCTTTTTTCAGAGCAAAAACACTGTGTTTGTATTGGTCTTGACGAAATACACAGATCAAGTATTAGAAAAACTAGTCCTGCTTTCATTGTTTTATAGAACTTTAAATTTATGCATGGTAGACTCTATTTTCTACATAATATGCGCAATAATTATTTTTTCTAATAATATTCATATGTTTTCAAACAAAAGCAACATCTATCAATTCAAATAAAGAACAGGAATTATACAGCTGCAATGCTTGAAACTTAAATTAGGCTCAACAATTAGAACTCTTGAAATTAGGATAAAATTTTACAAGTTTTATAAGATTCTGTTTCCACAAGAATTGATCAAGTTTAAAATTATATTATTCCATAAACTTGGGCATAAAAATTTTTAAAAAATGACAAGAGGAGGAACAATTAGAAATGATGAACAAAAATTGAGTAAACAAAGCAATTCAAACAGCGGAAAAATAATTTCCTGCACTCAACGCCGAAAAGAACTCCCGACTTTTCAAGTTGAAGACCCACTATAAATATTTAGAACAAAGGTGCACGTGTATATTCGGAAGCGCCGTTGGTGTGAAAAGCTCTCCAAGAGACAGTCGTGCGGGAGGACGAAATTTCAATGGTTTGGATACCGGAACTCGCGAGGGCCAAGTCAATTCCGTAACAGCTTCTGTAGGCGGTGGATTGCTATTTCAGGCCCTCCCGCCCGTTTAAGGTCCGACTTATCTCCTCTGGCTCCCTTTCCGTATGGTGGTGGGAAGTCGACGGGAAAACCAGTCACTGCAGACACCCCGCTCCCTTTCACCCTCCCAATCTCCGTTCGCCCGACAATTCGGGGTGGATGGCGTGAGGCTTTCGACTCGCCGCCATCCCGTCCCGGTCGTTTGGACCCAAAACGCGCGCAGGCCTAATGCGACGTGACCATACCCTTTGATCTGCGTGAGGGCGGAACGGGACCGATTGTGTCAAAGGGAAGGAGGCGCGTTTGTGGACGAGAGATCGAGCGTACGGCGAGAGGAAGAGACAACCGGTCGCAAACGCGTCTGTCCCGAGGTCATTAATTATTACTATTATTGCCATTACGGTCGATCCACACTCATACACCAGGCAACGTTGCCCAATCCAGCAAGGAATGAAAAGCGAATCGACGAAAATAGGATTGCCATTCCCATTCACTCGATGCTAAGTATTTCAGGTGTGAATTCTCTGGGGAGAGAGTGGAGTAATTCTCATTCACTTCCTTTGAAAGGAGAGCGTAATAACCGGGAACCACCCCATAGCAATCAAGCCGAAGGTGGGTTTGATAGGTGTGGATAGAGCTCACCTAATACTAAGCTTAACAGCTGGCGAAATTCACGCACCAACTTAGTAGGGTTCCTTTCCTAGGGTCGTCTGCGGCTTTCCGAAAAGATGTAAGACCCAAAAAAAAACACGGATTCGACGATGGTGCCCAGATGCATCAACCGGAATCGAACCCTAGATTCCCTGCCAGTAGCCTATCGCTTCTCCTATTCCTACTCTACTTAGACAGAATGGTATTTTTTTTAGATTTGAGTATTTCAATTAAAAATATAATCAATTTTTCAAATTTTATTTGATCCCGGTTTGATTGAATAATTCGCGTTTATAAAATGAAGCATATTATGGAAAAGTGATGGAAAACTTTTGAAAAAGGGGAAATTCGCCATTGTGCGCATAGGTAGACCGTGACTACTCAAATATGTTGTGGTGCCACGTTGCACATGATGGTATAGAGGAATAAGAAAAAGGAATAATAGAATATTGGGCTGATCATATGGATTAAGTTAGACGGTTCGCTACAACCGATGAATGTGTTCTTGGACTGCTCAAGCATCACTTCACACCTTGATGTAGTTTTTGCTCAAAACGATTCCCCTCATCAGCCTATAATACTTTACCGTTGTAACTTTCAAAACAAGGCATACCGACCTCTTATTCAGTTATGCAGTTTTGTGATTCTACATTTCTATCGCTTCGGATTGCTAGAGCAAATGAAAAATAAGAAAAGGTTTCATTTTATATCGAATTTTGATTTAGAAGGACAGGATCGCATTTAATATTGCGCGTACTGTTTTCTTTTTCACCATTTTCATCGAGGCTGCGCAAATGTTGACATTTTTATGATCATTCTATTTTTATGCAGTCATTCAATACTCATTGTGAATTGCGGCATTGGCTATAATTGATGAAATTATAACGTTTATATATTTTTAGGTTTTTGAGCGGAATCCAAGAACCATTGAATATTGCGCGAGCTTCGAAAAAGCTTGAACTCTCGTTTCCTCAGCATTATTCCCTTCTTCCATTCTTAAAATCCTCCTTTAACCTTAACAAGTGGTCAAAAAGACCTCTCTTCCTTCCATTTTCCCTCCCATTGTGACCTGACCTTTGATCATGATCAGGTGATGATAGAGTGGAATTCACAAGCCTGCCTCCAGGGTTCCATATCGCGGATAGATTTTTAAATTGTTTCTTTTAAATGATAATCCACGAGATTGATGACGATATGGCATGAAATAATCGTTTGAGAATTTTGAGATCGTGTTGAGCTCCGAGCCCAAAACGTTTCTTGCAAAAACATCTCATTTGCAACGCAAATCGCTGCGATGCAACGCAATATCTCACGGGACTCCAAAGATGCCGCTGGCGCGCATGCCCCCACGTATTTATCCTCGCTAAGCTTGCAGGCGCGTGTTTATGCGACTCGAAACTGGCTTGCCGGCTTCGCAAAGTTTTCCCTCCGGCGTCTCTCACTTCATCGCCCCGGTGCCACTCAGCCAGCGAAAATAATCCAGTTGAGTAGTTGCGCTCACGACCAAGCCCCGTAAAGCTTGAATTGTTTTAACAGCCATCAACGCACGGCAGCCAAAGTTTTAACCTCGATATTCACGGCGGTGATGAGATTGCACGGAAATTACTCAATGGCAGGGAGACGAGACGTCCGTGAAGCTCTCCGTGGAGTAATAACGAATATGGAACTGGCAACGTTGAAGCTTGGGGAGGAAAATTATATTAACGTGCCGGGGCATGGAAAAGTCCGCAATTACTAGGTGAAACCCGTGCCCGTCCTAATTCGTCTCATTTTAACTTTCGAGCATGAAGTGAAACGAAATTTAATCTGCGAGAGAAAAGTATTTTTTTTATCCCTTACGACAGGGAAACGAGATCTCCTGTAATGAGGAAGGGTTTGAATTCCAAACCATTCGACCAATGTCTAATCTGACCTGATACCAAAATCCAACATTTACGTAAGAAATAGAGTAATAGTTAGCATCTTTAGAATGCGCATTATATTCTGAAGATGCAGGAAACTAAGGAGTTGCCCTGTGAGTTAAGATGGATGGAACAAATTAAAGAAAATAATGAATATATTAACTGAGATAATAATGATAAATCAGAATCAAAAGATTATTATTAAAAATAATTTGACCATTCTTTCTACATACGACACGAGAATGTAGACGAGAATGAATTCTTCTACAAAAATGCTCTCGTTTTTTCGAGTGTGTTATACGTAGAATCCATCAAATTCTGGGCAAGGAAATAGATTGAGATAAAATTAGGATTTCGGAGCAGAAGAAGAGGAAGAATTTTATATAGGTCGGAAGGTGATTTTTATTATTCAGGGTACATAAGTATATCTACTACCTGTATATTAGAAACCTAAAAGAGCAAATGGTACAAGTTAATTATTCATCACCATTTTTCTCAATGCACTTTGATAAGGAGAAGTTCAAGGGCGTCTAACCCATGAGCCGAGCGAAAGAAGCACGACCTACATCCATCTCCCGATAAGAAATTCTCAAGCATTTCTCGAGTCGTAACCCGATTCCCCTGGCTGCTAATTTTTTGCATTTTTTTCCTTTGCTTTTTTCATACAATCAAAGAACATTTTTATTTCATATCCACCAGTCAATGTTTTTCCTTTTAGTTTTACACTGTGCCAAATGCCAAAGAGACACTAACTGTGCATGTCACTTTAAAGATAAGAGAACTTTTCTCTTTCCAGTCTCATTCAGGTTAACGAAAATATCAAAGTTAAGACTTGAATGTTTAAATCTTAATTTTAATTGTTTGTCCTCTGGTATGTCCTCTATGCTAATGTTCAGATATGAGGAACGTGGATAAACTTGGGTTTATGAACAGATAGGTAGAACTCGCGAAATTTAGCAAGACTTCTTAAAAACCCGTATCAAACCGAAAGCAAATTTTCGAATTTTACCATCGGATTCATCTCTAAGTGTATCCTTCGGGATCAAATTTATCTCCATTATGAAGATCGCGAAAAGCCATCAGAATGGCTTCTCGTGATCTAATCCGGCATTTAATTCAACTTCGTCAGGATCCCATATACTGGCAGCATATTCTGAATGAGGCAGAACCAAAGGAAGATAACATTTCCCTTTAACCTTTTCATCACATTTACCTAGTACTTTTCTAATATATCCTAATTTTTCGTTAGCTTGTCCACATATTCCCCTTATATGTCTCACCCAGGAGATAACGTGAGTGAGGGTAACACCTCAAGGGAACAAGAAGTTGGAACGCGTTGTTTAGACTTCCTTTCAAATAAAATACATTCCTTTAATTTCTTAAGATACCGAAAAATATGGGGCAATGAGGAGTCAAAAAATGACAAAAACCTACATAATAGTGGTTAAGGGTACAATTCTCTTGAGGCAACCCCCGAGTGGTTTTATTTGACTCTTTCCAACTTCGTCTGCAGACCTCTGCGTCGTCCGCCTTGATGGGAGGCGTGGACGGGAGCCGGGCAGCGAGCTTCTCGGACGGCGGCGGAACGACTGTTTCCTCGAGAACCTCGACCACGTCTTCCGGCAAGGGAAATGAACCAAAGGGCGGCGATAGTGACGTCGAGGACGAGGTATTCCAGGAGGAACACGCGGGAGCAGCCGGGTGACCCAAGCGATACGGGGAGAACCGCCTGCATGGGCTGGTAAGTAAGCAGGAATGTTGCTGCAAGTTACGTTGTAAATTTTGAGGCTCTCTTGAGCTTATATATATATATATATTCATTACGTGGATGAGCTTCCTTCTGAATTTGACTTCGTGTGGGGTAAATTTATCAACCTGACGTATCTCTCGTTGTTTTTCCATCTCCTTCGGGAGTGGAATCTTCTTCCTAATGACTGTCGCTACGACGCGACGCCATGAGTAAAACGTTGGAGCAAGATTCTCTCCATGAAGCCAAATCTGTCTGCATTATCGGATCGCTGTAAAAGCTTACGATCAATAACTAAGACCCATTTCACATAAAGATACCAAAACGGAGATCCTTCTACCTCTTGTAGAGATACCAGATGTATCCCATGCAATATACCAGTGCTAATGTCTCGTACAAGTGTAATTCAAACCATTCAGATACGGTTATGCATGTAACGATACTATTATTACCATGCGCGTATCGTCGTCTCGAAAATGATAGTCTTATCGTTTGGACTCCTTCATTGAACTACGAGAACCCATCAACGTAGGGGAAAGCAAAAATAGCTTGGGTTACGTTAACTGCATTTTGACGGTTGCGGATTTCAAAGAACACATTTATGTACCAATAGCATGAAATTAATGCCATTTTACCCATAAAAATTATATGAAATACTGGAAAACATTCGAGAAAACCTATATGGCATCACGTCTTTCTTTTTAATGTAGGCATTATTTGATCCCTTTTAACAGTAATTGTCTCGAAATTTAATGATATTCGATAAAAGTTATTGGTTAGTAAAAAAGGAAGAGATATTTAATAAATGAGGATACATTTTAATTTTTTTCAATTCAAATTTCTAATTCATGGTGTTTGAGTCATTATTAAAATTATTTATCAGAATATTGCGAACAAAGTTATGTTTTTCATGAATATTTTAAATATATAAAGTGAATGCAATGAATTTTTCAAGAAATGGACAAAATTGAAGGGCATGAACAAAACAACAAGCACAATAGCTCTTCTTTTTGGTAAATATTTTAGAAAAAGATGGATAAAGTAAAAATGGCAAATGTTTTGAATAAGTTTTTCCAGAGCGTCTACCATAAAAACACAAACGCACCAAACGATCCTCCACACCCACCCGGGGAGCACATGAGCGATATAACACTAACCAAGAAAGGTATAGAACATCTGCTCAGTAATATCAAGGTAAAAATAGCCCGGAAGAAATACCTGCTAGAATATTAAAGGAATTAGCCGAAGACCGCCCCGATTTTACAAATTGTTTCTTTAAAATCGATAAAAGAAGGCTCAGTTCCTCGCGATTGGAAGCTAGGCCATATAACTCCCATCTCTAAAGGTGGCGATAGGAATAAACCAACCGATTACTGACCCATTTCCTCTCACCCTTCCCCACTCAACTCTTGTAAAATATTAGAACACATTATGGTCAGTAGCATTATGAGATTTCTCGATAGTAGGAAAATACTAAACCACAACCAGCACGGATTTAGGAAGAACAGATCTTTCGAAACACAATTAGATCTTTTCATTCGAGTTACACTTAGATCGGGAGAAAACAACACCCAAGCCGATGCAGTATTCCTAGATTTAAAAAAAAAAACCTTCGATAAGGTCTTACACAATAAATTGTTACACAAACTTAAATGTTATGGAATCAATGAGAAAATTATTAATTGGATTGCAGACTTCTTGTCAACTCGCAAACAAATAGTAGTCATCGATGGGTTGTGCTCAACGGATAGAGATGTAACTTCGGGCGTCTCCTAGGGAAGTATAATAGGGCCTCTTCTGTTCTTAATATACATTACTAACTTAAGTGCACGCGTTAGTAGCAATCTCAGGTTATTTGCTGACGACACGGGGGTATACAGGGAAATAAGGAGCCAACTAGATCACGAGCTGCTCTCTAAAGACTTGGACGTAATCTCCGATTGGTACAAGAAACGGGGAGTAATGCTTAATATAGAAAAATACGCAGTTTTGAAATTTTGGGACGAATGGAGTGGCGAACAGGACGTAAAATACGAAATAGGGGGTTCAGTACTAACCACGGCCAATCAAGTTAAATATTTGGGGGTAGTTGTAACACCAAGCCTTTCATGGGGACAACATATCAGGACAATATGTGGATCCGCTTTAAAGAAACTCGGCTTCATTGAACGGGTGGTTGGGAAATGTAATGAGAAAGTTAATGAAAGGTGTTATTTTACACTAGTTAGACCTCATTTGGAATATGCCGCAATTATTTAGGATCCTTGGGAGAAAATCTGACAAAAATAATTAGATAAAGTCCCGAGAAAATCCGCCAGATTCGTCAAAAAATGTTATCATAAGAACACAAGTGTGACAGGTCTCTTAGCGGATTTCGGCTGGGAGCCATTTGAAATAAGAAGAGAACAAGCGAGACTTAAGACTTTTCGAAAGATTCAAAACCGATGAGTTTAACGACGACACTAACCACGGTGCCCTAACACCCCCCGCCACACGCCCTTGCGGCGGCTTGTGGGGTATTAAGTAGATGTAGAAGTCATGTGAAACATTCCCACTCCATGTCACCCATGCATACCTTAGGGTATATCCGTGCATATGTTTTGTACCTGATTATGCCATTTTACCGCCAAGATATCAGTGGCCGCGCCAAAATATCAGTGGAAAATTGCTCCGTGTCTTTGTTTTAATATAAATATGGAAAATTGTTGAAAAATGTTATAGGGGCAAGAATTTTGGAATGAAAAGAGAAAGATGCAGGAAAGTCTTTAGAAAGTAGATCAGAATGAAGGGAAACAGGAAGTATGTGGAGTGGAAGAATAGTTTATTTTAATGCATAATTATAGAGTTTAGTGTCGTGTTGGGTGGGAGCTATAATTTCTGCATTGCTTTGAAGTATTCATACAAAAATCTACTTTGACCGATATTTATTCTTGATAATAATAAAAGAATAATGATCGCTATCTCTCAAATGCGCGGAACGTTTTACATTTATGTGGAAACTTGTCCTTAAAATTAAAATAGTGGAATTAAATATCATGTAATGGGACCTGTGTAGAATGGTAAACAAAACTCTTAACGAAGTATGAATACCAAATCTATGTTGAATGAGTTTCAACGGAAAAAAATAGGGGGGAAAATAAATTTTAAAAGATAATTTTGTTAGGAGGAGAGACGAATAGCAGAAAGAGGCTCTTATCATTAGGCACTTGTTAAACAAAGAAAAGAGGGATTGCGCACTGTTCCGTAGGGCTGAACAGTTCACATAAGTGGTCCCTTAGATAGAGTAAAGCAGGGAGAATTTTTTGGAAATTTGGCGAAGGCTAGAAAATTTAAAATTGCTTTGAGGAATAAAGTTAGTAAAGAAATAGTTTATTCAGAAGAAGTAACAGGTAATTTCCGCACGAAATTATCACACAGAAAAAGTAGGTCAAAGAATTAGTATGCATGCATGGGGAATTATTAAAATCCGTAATGGGAGAACGAATATGATTCGGCACGTGAGGAATAAAAAGACAATAGGGAACTCTGGGCCTCTTGGAGTGCGGAATTAAATATTAATAAACTGAAGAGAGAAGAAACGGTGTTCTTATTGCGTGTGAAGTTTCTAAAGTCCCGCATTAATTTCGTGAAACTAACTTTCAAAATGGAGAATGACTTATTACGATGAGATTTCAAGGAGAGTTTCAGCCGAGCGCAGCAAGTGGAGGGAGACAATAGACATATAAGATTACATGAGCTGCGGTGATAACAATGGGGGGATGAAGGAAGAAACGTCGTGTGGAAAGTGCGTGCATTGTTTGAAAAGTATTGCAAGCATTAGTTTTCGAGCGCACTCCAAAGCCAGCCGCTAAACAGTAGAATAACTCATGGCCGCACTAAAGCTTCTGAGCAGCGTTGCATTGGAGGGAGCTCCTGGAGAAAGAGGATTCAAGCAAATGTTGAGCCCTTGCCTAGTCATTTACTCCCTCTTTCAAAATTACTGCTATTATCTGAACCCTAAAATCTCTGGCGTAATTTTGAGGATGTGTAAGTGTGACGTGAATTACTGAACACAGTCAAATTTCAACCTCTTGGAATAAAAAGAGTAGACAGGTCATTAGTCAGGAATGGATTAACATATTTTCTCATTCATGGTAGTTTCTTTTAAATTTTTTTGGTGAAAGAATAAGACCGTGAAAAGGGTAGCTCTCACGGTTTAATAACATACGATGACACAACGAGCACATGAAAGAAGTATTTTTTGACCGTATAAGTCTTATTGAATTAGGAATCGTTTAGTGACAAATTGAATTTCATTCTAAGCATTCAGATATTATCTACACATGACCGAAAGAATTTCAGAATTACCAGATGTTTTACTACGGCAACAAAAAAATCCTTTCCTGGACGCTGAACAAGAATACTTCACCCTGTCATAGTACATGTAGATGTTATTAAATAGAAATACTCATGAAATTACAATATGGAGCTCAAGGATTGTAAACGACAGGTAATTTTAATTGACTGGCTGTTTGTGACAATCACAAGCTATGTGGTGCTAACTACGTGCGTGAAGGACAAATATTTCGCATCAAAAATTCCATTAGTTTTAAGAAAATTAACTGCCAAAAAACTAACAGTGGCCATGAATTCAAAACCTACATGTTGTCTGGTAACATTACGTATGCAATATTATGATTAATATTTCTATTTTTACCAAAAAAATGAGTTTATTCCATAAATATTAGCACAATAACCTTAACTTGGACCTCTATAGTTTTTACAATCTGAGATTGCAAATGATCGAACTGAAAACTGAGCAACGTTCATCTAGTTAAGGATGCATTTAGTTTGCGCGTCAAGCATTATGACGGTAATCCGTAAAGAGTCGACATCCACCTTGGTGATGCTTATAATGCAGGTCCGACCAGATTGATACCATTGACGGTCCTGAGACCGCCCATTGGGCTAACGAACATTGTGCTCGGTGAGTGAACTGCTATTTGACTTAGCGGTAATGTTTTTAGCTGATATCACTCATAGGCTCTTAATGACGGGAAGTAGAGCTAACACAGGCCTTTAATCTACCGAAGTACCCAGAGGAAGGGGCAAAAATGTTTCGTCCACGGAAGTTGCGACGGGCGTGTGAAGGGGAAGTGAACCGTCAATACGGGAACTATGTACCCAAGCCTCCCTTCTTCACCGTTCACCGCTCCCGATGCCATCGGGTCTTGACACCCTTCTCGAAATCTGCTTACCCCGACGTCCACTCCCCGAATATCCCGTCCCTCGCACCAGTCTAACCTACCCATAACCTTCTTCCATACCGTCCCTCCTTCGCAGCTAAAAAGGACAGACAAAGGGGTTGATGAAAATTTGGATGATTGATATGAACATTTTGTTTCGACGTAATCGAGTTTTTCAGAATAAAATTTCCCCTTCTTTCCATGTGTGCATAATTTGTAAATCAATACAGACTCATGGCATTGTGTGATAAACGCATTTAATACCAATATTAAATGCGAAAAAGGGGTAGAAGAATGTTTTATCTCCCTCGAAAAAAAACTGAGTGATACTTCTACGGCGGTCAAACTGATAACACAGGCCTACAAAAAAAAACTTTTTGGTGCCGGGAATCTTTGTGATGATTTTAACTATATTTGTAGAGCTGAATCCAAATATGAAATCCGTTTTTATTTAACAGCTCTACTTTTTTAGATATGGCACATCTTACGATTAGTTGTTTTAATATTTGATATATTCCGGAAAATAATTTTCAAAGTTAAATAAATCTATAAGTATACTAATTTATAACCATTCTGCGGTGTTCCTTTTATTTTCAATAAACTGTCAATAAGTTTGATGTATATTACTATATTGTAGGCCAATGAGATAATTATTAATATAATATTCCCATATCATCATGTAGAAGATTTTTTTACGTAAGTAACAATATATCTATATCTTGAAAACTATAGCTGATAGGAAAAAAATAGTGTCATAATTGGATTCAGCACCCCAATTGTTCTTTAAATCAACATTAAAAGCTTCGGCACCAAAAACACTGTTGGCCTGTGTAATTTATTTCAAACTCTAGTAAGTCCATACGAAGAAAAGATTTATATAAAATGTTATGAACTTATATAAACCTTAGAAAATATTACGAGACAGGCGAAGCTTAAGGTAAATAGTCAAATTTATTACTTTGTGGGTTTGTATGAAAAGAACGTCAGAGGTCATTTATTAAAATACTGTATAATCTCTCTCCTTCCAACAGTTAATACCTAAAATATACGCCTGAGGTATAGGCATACTGTACATGCATACAAGATATGAGAATTGCAAACATTTTAGGGGCAGAAATCTTGTCTGCTCTTTGACTGCTTGTGTGATATTTATTTTAAATTATTCCGAAAACAGCACTTCTTCTTTATCATTGGACTTGAACAATAACATTGAAATTTTAAACATTAATATGCACCTAATTACACCGATTCCCGCTTATGTGGGAAAAAAAACTATCCAGGCGGGAATCGAACCCTCGACCTCTGGGCTGGCAGGTGAGGAGCTCATATCCGCCGCCACAGCAGCCGGAACAATGATATCACGATGGATATTATAAAAAGAGGCTGTTGAATCAGCTACTAAAACTTAACTGATTATGAGTGCCCACTAATTTATGGCTGCTAAAATTGTTATGCCTTAAGAAATTTGTCCTCCTTGTACTTGTCTTGCGAAGGATTTAAGTATGCACCACTCCACAAATTGTTAAGTAAAAGAAATACAGGAAAATTCTCCCTATTTCCAGATGGGTAACTCCAAGCACATTATTATTAGGTAATCTACCGGTTAAGGTAGGGTTTTTTTTTGGATGGACACAACTATCAACTACATATTTTGTAACTCCAAACAAAACCCAATCCAGCAACCTAATCTACATCAGGTCCCTCTTCATCTCGGTGTACTTCTTTCCTCCCTTCATCCCATCCAACATCCCTATCCTGTTCCTGCCCTTTCCTCGCTTGCCCAACATTCTCCCTTCTATTACCTTCTTCAACATTCCACTACCGCTCAATACGCCTTTCATCCATTTTTTCTGCCTCCATAGGATTTCTCTCAACAAATCCCTCTCCTCCCCCACCATCTCCAGTACTTCCTCATTTGTTTTCCTTTCGGTCCATTTCACCTTCTCCATTCTTCTCCACACCCACATTTCAAAAGCCTCCGATCTACGTCTATCCACCTGCTTCAGTGACCACGTTTCCGCACCATACATAGCTACGCTCCATATCAGAGTTTTTACGAGTCTTGTCTTAACATCTCTACTTAACGTCCCCGTCATCAACTCCCTCCTCCTTGAGAAAGCCTCCTTGCCTAGCGTAATTCTTCTCCTTACGTACCTACCACTTTGACCGTATTGGTCCAAAACACTTCCGAGATATGTAAACTGTTCTACCTGCTCTATTTTTTCCCCGCCTATTTTAGTATTTAGCTTAGCCTTTTTCTTTCTGGAAAATCGCATAACCTTTGTTTTATTAATATTGATTCTCATCCCATATTTATCGCACTGAACCTCCAATTCACTCAGCAATGCTTGCAACCCCTTGGCTGACTGAGAAACTAATGCTTGGTCATCAGCAAACCTAACCGATTTTACAAATTCCCCTCCGACTTTCATTCCTACCTCCAGTTCTTCCCATGCCTCTTTAATGATTTCCTCCACATATACGTTGAGCACCGGTGACAATGGGCAACCCTGCCTTACCCCTCTTCCTAACACTGCCCATTCGGGCTCTCCGTTCCCCACTCGCACCTGAGCAGTCTGAGAAATGTAGAGGTTGCGGATCAGTCTCCTGTCCCTCCAATCCATTCCTATTTTCTGCAATACACGCATTAATTTTTCCCAATTCACTCTATCAAACGCTTTTTCTAAATCTACAAAACAGGCAAAAACTTCCTGATTGTATTCTATATTCCTCTCGATTAGTGATCTCATTACTGCAATGGCATCACGCGTACCCTGCAAGCACAAACACGTGTCAATTATATTTAATGAAAGTAACGTCTAACCTTATCAGAGTCACACCTCACGAGTAGTTCAAATTTCAAAAGGTTGTACATTCATCCTACAGTCAACTGCAGAGTTTACTTTAAGGCAGAAATGACTTTCAAAGAATGAGAATCGAATGACGAGGCCCTTTATCCTCTGCTTCGTTTTTGTACTCGTAAAAATAAAAAACGTGAAGATAAAAAAAACACTGTTCGAGTGAATGATTCCCCTCCTTATCTCACCTACCACCATTCCCGCTGGGATTGATATGATTTATCACAATCGCCATAGTCTTCCAGGGGTATTAACGAGAGTAATTTCTCCTTTGGATTTTCAGGGACCACAAGCCGGGGATGCATCGTCCAAATCCAATTTGAAGGATGGGCGGAGAGGACGTCGCTTCCCGCGATTCTCCGGTCCCGCCCCTCCGGCGGAGAGAGACGCGGGGCGAATGACTTGGTTCGAAACGACTCGGAGCGGAGTGATCGAAGATTGAGAGAAAGAGGGAGCCCAAAAACTTGTGGCCGTGAAATGACGCTCGCGGACCTGCTAGCCTCCTTCTTGACGACATCACGCCCGGACTTCGCTTCCTCTATGACCCCTTCCATTACGCTCGTCATGTGCTGAACTCTAAATATCCATACTCTTTCTTCTCGAATTCGAGTGATGTGTTTTTCATATATGTGTGATGAGAAAAAACGTTTATGACGTTCGCAATGCCCAATTTTGTGATAGGAATAGGTATAAAATGAGGATATTTAGAACAGCATTGGTGAAGACCACAATAAATTTCTTTGTTACAACGCTAAGATATCAACGTCGCTTGCAAATATCATATTTTTCAATCTGAAAAATTATTAAACACCTCTATTATTTCCCCCATTTTAAAAACGACTCACACAAGTAAAAGAATGAATAAATTTCTCACGGAGCACAAAAAATGACGCACTTAAGTTAGTTTTTATCTTCTTATGATTATCATCAAATGTGATACTATAAGATTCCGTTTTAGACACATTAAAAAAATGTTTAAATAAAATCGAAATATGAAGATTTTTGTTTCCATCATCCAATAGGCTTCAGATAACTATAAGGTTTGATTTATGATTAATATAGATACATTAAAGCATTTAGAAATCCACCAGAGACTCAAAACATGCCTGTGACACAGTTTTATCGACGCGCTGAAGTTCACAAAAATATTAGTTAATCAATAAATCTCAGATTCACGCAGTGAAATACGTATCGTTGAGCTTACGGAAAACCTGGGTTTTTACGAGTGTCAGATTAACCCCTAGGTTTGAAAAAATCAGCGTTAAAGTTTATACAGCGTAATAGTTTGGAATTATATCGGTAACGTAAGTTTTGATGAACAATATCTATACAACATTGCATCGACACATTTATTTTTTAACTGTTAGAAAAACAAAATCTAACATTCAACAGTACAATAAGCCCCTCTTCTATTCTATAAATCTTCTTTCTCCCTTCATTTCGTCGAATATGCCTAACCCCTACCTCTTCTTCGTCGCTTGCCTAATTTTCTTGCCTTTATTACAATCTTCAACATTCCATTGCCAATCAAAATCTTCTACACGAATATTTCCTACCGTCTACCGTACATTTTTTCTAATAGTCCCTTCTCCTCCCCTCTTACCATGCTTAGCACTTACTCGCTCGTTTCCCTTTCTCTCCATTAGACTTTTTAAATGTTGATGTGGAGAAGAATGGAAAAAGCTTCCATATTCAAACCTATCACTTTACTTCAATGATCATGTTTCCGCATCGTACAAAACCACGCCCCATATCAGAGTTTCGGAGAACGGTTTATTAACATCCTTAACTTCCGTCATAAATTTCCCTCTCATTGAGAAAACTTCTTTACCTGACATAATTCTTTGTCCTATATCCCTTCTATGTACTTTGACCATTTCTGTCCAGAATACTTTCGAGATAAGTAAACTGTTTCACCTGCTCTAATATATGAACTGCTTTTTTAATGTTTAAATTTGCATTTACGTTTCTCTAAAACCGCAAAATCTTAGTTTTTTTTACATTTTGGTTCCATAAAAATTGGGTTGATTTTTTAATGCGTTCAATAATGCTTGCAAACACTTGGCTGACCAGGAAACTGAAGATTGATCATTTGCAAACCTTACTTAATTTTACAAATACCTCATCAACTTCCATTACTACCTTCAGTTTTCCTCATACATTTCAACCATTTCCTTCAGGTAGGTTGAATACAGGGTTCGTCCGGAAAATAAGTGTACTGAGCTCAGGAAAAAAATTCATTACACTTTTACATATCTTAAGCTAATATTCCTCAAAATAGGACCCTTGTGAGTCAATACACTTGTTCCAGCGGCGTTCCCATTCCTGGAACGCTCCCGCGAAGGCATCGTCGGGAACCTCTCGAAGACACGTCGTCACGGCCTCTTTGACGGCGTCCAAAGTCCCGTATCGCGTTCCTTTCAAACTCCTCTTTATCTTCGGGAACAGAAAGAAGTCCGGTGGTGCCAAGTCCGGGCTGTAGGGTGGGTGCGGCAGCGTTGCCACGCAGTGCTTGGCCAAGAAGTCCGACACGACAAGCGCGGTGTGAGACGGCGCATTGCCGTGATGCAGGCGCCAGATGTTTTTGATCGCTGGCCGGACGCGGGCGACTCGTTTTCGAAGCCTGTCAAGCACTTTGACGTAAAATGCAGCATTTACAGTTTGTCGTTCAGGTACAAATTCGTAGTGGACGACTCCCCTTTTGTCAAAAAAGACTTATTTGTCAAGACACTTATTTTCCGGACGAACCCTGTGGGTATGGGGTATAAGAATAGGTTAAACAGTACAGGTGATATGGACACCCCAGTCTTACTTCTTTTTTTAACATTGTCCACCAGTACTCTTATATAATTTCTAATTTCCCTGTCCCTTTTTCATTAATATATTTCAAGTCCCTATTCTAACTTTTTTGGACATATTTTATGTGCTTTCGCTTTGAAAGGATTTGGTGAGATGAGGATTACGGAATCCTTACCGCTCCCACTGCCATACACGACACATAGCCACAGCGGGCCGTGACCCGCAGTTGCCAGCATTGTAACTCAGATCCACAATCCATTATTGTTTCGTGGGATAATTAATTGGGGTAGTTTTCCTTTGCCTTCCTCAATAAGGATTATAACATGATGTCATTACTCTAATGGCTGCTCCACTGAGATCTTTCACCTTTGTATTGGCCTTACTGTGCACTGTGGAACATAAAATGTGCGAAGTAACCTTCGTCTATCTCCTATCCTTCGACATATCTGGCATGGGTGACCATATGAGGAGCAGGTATCATCACTTTCGTCTCCACTACTGTAGGAATCATCAGAACGTACCAGCATAGAATCACGTTAAGGTTTAGTTGATGGGAATAGACATGCCTAATATCCTATCAATGATAAAATACTACTTTTATTATTCTACTATCGATTCATTTAGGAATAATCAGTGTAATACACGGCGAAGTATTGTTTATCCTTTCCACTGGACTAAATATTTTTTCTTTAACGATATCTCCAAGTTTTTTCTCATAATTTAGGAGAAGGTTTGACCTAAAGTAGCGCAGTTATGTCATGTGCGTTCAATTTTCCTCTAGGGAAAAATTTTTTACCAATAAAATGTGAACGTGGTGCACTACATATTTTAAGTAAAAAATGGAAAACAAAAGTCGAGTTACCGTCAAAATGGACTAATTTAAGAAAATAATCTCGTGGTCCAGAAATTGATCAAATCTTTTTTGGCACATTTTCAATAGCCATTTAACGCTACTTATTTTGTCAAATGGAATCCCAAATGGAAATAAAACAGAATTGGATATCCTGCTAGCCACAACTTTAATTCTGGAATCTGATCCAGGAAAATGTATTGATTTGGACTTTGTTATTGACCACAAGGTTAACCGCATTAATAAATGCTCAGGGCAATGAATAATTGAATGTTTTCCACATCAAGTAGAAGATGAGACAGGAATAGAAATACCCAAGAGAACCGGTCAATAGCAAATAGAGCTAGGAAAAACTTATAGGTGTGTGGTCTGAAAAGTTTCCGACTCAGAAAATTTCAGAAAAAATGTCTTGTATCTTTGTTAGGTCTAAATATTTTTAGACCACCCTTGTGTATGATCATCAAAGCATCATGTATACAACCAACACAGGACTTACAACATAATAAGTTATCAGATTAAAACACATTAAAGGGATAAAATAAAATTAAACTGATTTTTAGAACAAAAATTGCTACAATACCGTACAAAACATTGCACTGATGAAACATAAAAAGAAGGAAAACGGGATAAAATAAAAAGGAAAGGATAAGTGGATCTTTAAACATAAGAAAAGGAGAAATAGTTTTCAAACACAGTAAACAGAAGGCAGTTACAAAATCTCAATGTTTAGGCATAAGATCATACGGGGGAAAATTTAATAAGTTATCCTCATAACATTTATTCAATATTTGCTGGTCATATTTACAAAGACCATCAATCCGACAGACTCGCCATAGTTCATCGTGGAAGAGTTTGCGAGGGAAAAATGTTTCCAATGAATTGTGCAAAATATGTTGTCTCAGTGTCACCGATTTCTCATTCGCTCCAACGCCGAAGTAAACATAAATCCGTGAGCGGGCAGTGCCTGCGTACTTCCCATTCGCATCGAGATCGATTCCCTCCGCGGGAAACAAATCCCGTCTCCTCACGCGTTGAATCAGGCCGTCCGGGTTGATTAGAGAGCGAAGATCTCTTTGATTTCCGGCGGCCGCAAGCGACAAGCGGGGAAGAGATATGGTGAGAGGGAAGGGAGGGAAAGGAATGCGAGTGGGGAGAGGAGGACGCGGGTGGGGAGGCTGGGGCTTCACACGGCAGGGTGTGGGAGGAGTAGTGTGGAGAGAAGTGGAAGGGGGGGGGCAAAAGGAGGTCATGGGGGCACGGAAGCGTTTCGACCGGAGGGGGTGGGGTGGGGAGGGAGGTGGAGACGATTCGAAAAATAAGGGGGAAATAATGATAAAAAAATATAAGTTACCTTCACGTATGAAACGGGGCTTGGGAAACGGTGAGTACTGGGGACTAAGATCTGTCCAGTCACATTTTTCTGTGGGCTTCGGGGAGTATTTTTTTCCTCCGAACAACGACCACACCTCATCCCAGACGTCCATATAACCCTGCTCGACCCTCTTCGTACATCCTTCCCCTTTCTATTGTGGAGTGAGGGGAAGGGAGAGAGAGAGAAGTGGGGCTGTCAACGGTTGATGATGGAAGTACGGTGAGCATCGGGAGTTATAGCCGGAAGGTTGGGCATTGTATTGAGAAATATATCGATGTGCATATTACAATTGTTCTAAATTAACACACCATTCGACTATTAGCTATCATATTTTTTGCAGCTAGGAAAAAATAAATTTCATCCAGACGCCAAGCATATATGTTGCGAATTCCTCTTTGTTTCAAATAAAATTAGCTATTTAAATAAATTACGACAGAAAAAACGATGTCATTTTAAATATATCAAAATCGGTGAGGACGGAAAGAAAATAATATTATTAATGGCCACGTATTTACAAATATTACTTAAATATCCGGTTCTCTAAGATGGAATTGCCAAACGCTTAACTGCTTATCTTATTGGCTATTTAGTTTAAAATTGTCTAAACTACTAAATACTTTGGCGAGTTATTTTTCACTGGAAGGAATTATACTTTTACTGTTAAATAATATAACAAGTTAGCATTTCTTTGAAAATGCATTTGAAATATTATAATATAATTAGAGCTACTAAAAGTACTTTAGCTAATAAGTAAGAGCTGATTGAGGCTCTCAGTATTTGGCGCACCTACGTCCCATAGGATCAAGTTTTATCCAGAGAGAGGTTCTCAAACTTATACGTATATTTTTCGACTGTTATTAAGCGATATACATAACATAACAACCAAAATACCATAACAGTGCCAGAAGTAGAAATGTGTTGCTAATATATTCCCCTCTGAAAAAAAGAGGAAAGAAACCATTTCCGACTTTATTCTATGAAATGCTTTCACGGTTCACCTCGATTCCACGTGAAATTATATATCCATATGACCATGGTTGACTTTATTATACAAATGTAATATTAGTTGTGGTGTGTAACTGTACCTTGATATTGGAGTCTAGCAGAAAATCATGATCAAGTAAATTCAAGATTTCACAATGGTTTTATTACTTTCGAGATGTAGGAGTTGCGAAAAAGTAAAATTGACGAAAACTAACCGAAAAAATACGAGTAATGTTAAGGGGGGAGAGACGTTTGATGAGAGAAATTCAAAGGAGGTAGGAAAGGTGGACGTGTACGGTAAACAGTGGCATTGGTAGTAGTGAGAATGTGATAGAGTGGAGAACGTTGGGTAAGCAAAGTAGAGGTGAAGGGGAAGAACAGGTGTGTTGGACGGACTAAAACGAGGTAGGGTGTATTCGGAGTTAAATAAGGGTTTATTGTTGTGGTAGGGTACAAGGTTGTAGTTTGTTAGGCGAGGCTTAAAACGGTGTTTAGTCTGTGTCTGTCGAAATATTACCATAAAGGCTAGCCAACTTGAAATACATAATAATAGTATTGCTGCGTGTTCCCCTCTCAATCACGAAATAGCACATAATACTTTCTTGGAAACATGGAAAGTATCGATTCAATCGATACATTTACAGACACACCAATCCATTGATAGAGCGTTGTGTCGTGGAATATCAAGGGGAGATCGGCAAGAGTGAGAGAAAGAGAGAGAGAAAGAGTCCCGAGATAGATATTTGCGGAGCGTGGAGGGGGACGGAAAACAATGGATGGTTTTTAGATGGATCGCGAGGAGGGAACGGGCGAGCAAGAGAGGCGGAGAGAGACGGCAGGAGGGCGCGTTGGCGGGAAAGTGAAAGAGCGGAGTTCCTAGGGGCGAGAGGGGGATATATAATAGATGGGGCGTTGCGAGACGTGGAGCGGATCGAATGGGAAGGGAATCGAATTGATGTGAGCGCGGGGTGCGAGTCGAATGGACCCGGGTACGGAATGGGGTGTCGTCGAAGGAAAGGACAAATGGATGGGTGGACACAGTCGATCGACTTTATGTGAGGACGAGTGGTCGAGTGGTATTTGCTTTTTACGTGCTGCGCTCGCTGAGGTCATTTCACATCGTAAATAGTGGAGGTTGTGTGCCCTTAACTCTCCAACCTCCCCATGTGGCGTCCGGCCCAATTCCGCAAAAGGCAGATTGCAGAGAAATAACATTTTGTGGGTGAAATCAACACGCTGCTCGATCAACAGGCCACACTGATGTAACGATGTTACACTTCGGGATCAGAATTGGCAGACACAGCAAACAAATTTGTTGTGTTACCCTAGTTTAATTCGCAGGCTGCGTAAAAAAAACATTTAATGATTGAGCACTGATCATTCCCCGGATGTTACCACTGTTTGTGTTCCGCTAGGGAAAACAAACAGAAATCGTTATCGAATTGTCAGTTTTGCAAAGAGACAGTTAATCAAGGAAAGAATCAGTAAATACGGCCGACGATAGTATATAATTAATGGATTTAATTGATAATGACAATTGAGAAAATATTACTGCACTAGAGAACTGAGATGAACCGATTCGGTTGTCTTATCAATATTTGTTGTGACATTGGACATTAGTCAGCAAATGTGATTGGTGTGCTTCCAATAAGGTAATAAAATATATATTTTTTCCATGACATTACAATATATGCATGAAATATCACCATAGCTTCGTAAAAGGACAATTAAAGACGTAGGTATTGGTGGAAAGCTATACATGACAAAACATCGGTCAACAATCAAGGATCCAACATGGTCTTAAATACCGTCCTTATTATTGAAATTTTTTACATATCAGGCACAAGGTAAAGGGTTTGATCGCAGGATCCAAAAAAGGATATATTTTATTTCTAGTGATATGTTTTTCTATACTGAATAATTTTTATCCGACAAAAATACCATTCATGCGTCTTAGAATGCCTTTTAAAACTGGCAACGGAATGTTTCATTTTGTTGCATGCTAACAATGAATGACCAAGCCCGATGGCGGCGGGGTAACGTCCTCTCCTGTCTGGGGTTCGATTCCCACCTGGGTGGATTTTTTTCACCTAGGATTTGCGTGCTTATAATTGTATATTTTTATATTATTGTTAAAAGGTCGAAGTGCTCTTTTCGTTTCAATGTGAAATAAATTATGATTACTAGAGTATAAATCAGTGAGTTTAATAAACAAAGCAATTAGGAAGGGTATTACGTTAAAAATTCACACAATTCAAATAGGATAAAAGACACTCAATCATTAGTACCCAATGATGGAAGAGAATAGACGAGTTGCAAATGAATGACCTTTTACATCATACTGTTAAAAATGCACATTTGCGTAGACTACACTTAAAAAAATGAAAATATGTCAATAAAAACGTAAATTTTCAGGTTCTAGAACATGAATGACTTCAAAGAGAAGTTAGGATAAGTCTTTCCCCACATGAAAGAGGATTTTTCGTCCTCAAGAGCGACGCAGGGAGCTCAGACGGCCGACGCCCATGCAGACACTCCGGCTAAGGCTACTAATATGCATCAAAAATCCCTTCGACCTCCACATTTCATATAGCGAAGTGAATCCCAGGATTCCCCGTCAGGGATCTTGATGGTGCGGTTTACAAGCTTTCCAGTCCGAGAGACCGTGTTCGAATCACGGAAGTGACAGAATTTTTAAGATGCATCCCGATCCCTGTTTGGAATGCTATGCGTAAAGCGCTTCAAGTGGATTACGCCGTTAGTCGAATAGGAATTTAAAATGTGGAAAAAAGCGCCTATCTTGAATCTAAGATTTTAATAATTCTATCTAAGATTTAAAATAATTTTTACTTAAATTATTTCCCGAAAATGTGAAAAGTTGTGTCAAATTTTTAATATTCTATCAACGGTAAGTGTACTGGTTCTTAATTCTGTCAACTGGTCTTTCGTTGATTAATTTATGTCGAAGTTTTCTGACGATTTCCTTGGGGTATACGTAGGTCTGGAGTATAAAAGAGTGGAAACTATGATATTTCTTGTAGATATCAATGGCTGAGATATTCAACGCCTTACTTCACAGGTTTGTAAATTCACTTTTATCCAGACAGCATCAAAGTACAAGTCTACGATCATTGTACTTAGCTGACAAGCACTCAATGATCCGATCTAGCCCGGCCGTGTCCATCTACTTAAAGAACTTCCAAGATATTGAGCTTGTTTTCTTTAAATAATATGTTTTAATCTAAGAGAGAACCTTGAAAACAAGTCTTTGGGATAATTTGGTAAAAACTTGGGAAGCGGTACGTTCATTTCCCCTCAGAAACTGTGTCACTGTGGCTGAGAGGAAAATTTCTGAATTTCACTGATTCAGAAATATTATGAAAATATGAGCCATGGGGAATGACTATTCCCTCTTTCAATTCATTCTGAATGTTTTCGTTTTAAATGAATCCTGGTTTATTTACTATGTTTATATTTGCTCTTCGAATATCGCATTTTAGTATACAATAATTCTGTGTATAAATGTGTATAAAGACATTTTCGTACATGTATGCAACAATAGGGGACTATATAAATGTTAAAATAAAAATGCATAAAACATTTTTTAAATATAAATAAAAAATAATGAAAGGAATAATATATCACTCTAGAGATGTTAAGAAGATAATACGATATTATTTTGAAAATTGATTTAAATGCGGCACATTGACGTACAATCTCGTATATAACTGAACTAGAGCTTGAAAGACTATAAAATTCAGCTTTGAAAACATATTCCACTTATATGCATTTCGATAAAATTTAGTTTTATAATGTTGTCACCAAGACCAAAGTGGCTATCGCAACACGTATAGTGACCCTTATAATTAGGCCGAAGAAATATTTTCACCCGCTCTATTGTAAAATATTTGGGTTACATGCATAAACTGCTAATCAAACGAAGTGGTAATTAGGAGCTAGAATGCAGCGTTGACCAAAATATTGCGGAAACTATGTTGGGAACCCTGTGAGTCGCAATGAGAGAAAGTCAGACTGACATATTCAGCAGGTTAGGGGTACTCGAGGTTATTTCTTCCACTAAGACAATTATGAAAACAACACCATACCATATCGAAATCGACTGGATAGACAAATGTCATAAAATAAGTTGAATAATACACTCACTAATAGCACCTAAATCTCATTTACTTGCAGTCCGTGAAAAAAACCAACCCAAGGCATTTTCCATACAAATATTTTTTCACGGACACTTCGTAAAAAATGCATACTTCGCTGCAGCCGCAAAATCAAAGGCTCTTTCGCCAACACCCCTCACCTCAAGTTCACGTGATGGATCGTGGCATATGATGCACGCGTAAATGAGATTTGTCATACTTTTCGAACTGAAAACATACTCCACTGTTACCAGGGCTGCACTGGCGATGGAAAAAAATTCTCATGTTTTTCAGAATCACGGCTCCCGACACAGAACTCGAACGAGAGATTTGAAGCAAGGGAGATTGATCAGATGTTTTCCATTGACGGCCAAAGAATGGATCACAAAACTGATCGATGAAAGCTTTTTGTTATAAACAGGGATTTTCTTTTTAAACAATGAAAGGATTAATGGAACGTTCTCCGAAAAGTCGTCTCCTATTTTTTTCAGGAGTAAAATATCCGACGCGACATTTTATTTTTCAGCCCTCGGCACCGTTGGTTGTTTGTTGCAAACCCATCACGTTTCATTAATGAGAACTAAGAGCGTCTATTAACAATTCCGTTCAATTGTATGGTACATCTTGGTAATGAATATTCGATGGGAAAGCACTTTGCTCCGTTTAGTCCTCACCTACATGCTGGAAATCTGTCAGCAAGGATGATCATATTATTTGCAATAAATGATAGCTGCTAAAATACCACATTATGAAAGAAATAAAAAAAATACAAAGAGGGCAGAAAAAAATATACTCATAAAATACCCCGTTTTTCCCTTCCTCACCAGCTATTTTTTAGCAAATCTAATTTAGTTAAAATAATGTGCATTGTCGTATCATATCTATTCACAGGTTCATTTTTAATTCCATGATAACTTTCAATATTTACATTCCAAAGTTGACGGTGAATGAGCGCTGTGATGTGAATTGTCATTAATGAGAGAGGGGAGTCATGATGCATAGGACTCATAAGAGAAGGAATTTGGATTAGATATAATTTCATCTCGACATATCAATTTCCAACTGAACATTATAAATGATGATATAAATATTCTATTTTCCTCTGCTATGCATCTCATTGCTTGGGTAAAAGCTTGAAAGGCGGTTGAAAGACTAAAGACTTTTAATTGAGAATTATCCAAAAGTTTGCTAAAATTGTTTATTATATTTCTCACAATCCATGAAAGAGGAATTATTTACATAATCCATCCTAATCTTTGAACTAAAATATTTTTAAATTGAATGGAAAGTATTATTTTATGTAATATTTAGAATTAGGCATTTATTGTAGAAAAAATGTATACCTTCAGTCCTAGAAATGTTTCATTTACACACGTTGGATATATAATATAAATTCAATAATTTATCAATTTCAAAAAATGAAATATTTTGCTAAATTTATAATATCAATTCAGAAAATCATTTGAAAAGTATCGTAATGTTCAAAATGTGAAAACAAATGTGTAGAATAATAGAGATGGAAAAAATTACAATTTATTACAATTACTCGGTCATCGTCATCAGAAGCCCTGATGACGATGACCGAGTCGGACATCGAAACGTCGGCCGAGATGGACGATATAACCCGGTGGAGGACCCGAGAAGAATTTACGCAGCGAAAAAATTACACTTTGCCAAGCGAAAGTAGCAGTCACACTTAATTTGATCTCCCACTAGTTCCTAGCTTGGTTAAACTAACTCAGCATTGGTTAACGTAAACTCCATCCGAAAGAAGAAAAAGGAAGTAAAACACGATAGTATCTATATTGCCTGAGGTTAAAAATGATTACAACCTAGACATAATAATCCCCGTTTTTTGGATCAAAACTCCGCGCATAAAATATCTATCATTTCTATGCTACACCAAACATCACACCTCGCAAACAAATAATCAAGACTCACCAAAAATGTATTAGGATATAAATATAATTAATTCGGTTATGATATAAATAATTTTAAGGGTTAAGGAAAATTATTACCTATAGTCATTCTTAATTACGTCCTTAGAAGTTCAATTTCACCATTCAATTAGATTATCACTGTTTGTAAAAGTTCGTCCTCACGATACATGAACCCGGAAACGGCATCCTCTTTATATATGCGACATAACAGAATTAGATTTTTACACAAATGCGACACTAACCCGAGTGACATTAATTAAATTAAATTTGGTACTATGATTTGAGATTTCCTTGCAACAGAAGCAGAGGAGAGCAGAAGATAGAGAGATTGTGAAAGGATAAGAATGTGATAAACACAATGGAATCAGAATAAGTACAAAGCTAAAAAAATCAATATCAAGTCATTATTTAATTAATAATTGCAGTTTAGGTTTTGTATTTTTGAAGAATACAATCAAAAGGGAGCAGTCTTATACCACCCTTAATAAAAAAAACACAACCTTTCAATTCGAAGAAGCCCTCGATGGTGAATTAATTTAATTGTTATTATTGAATGGGTGGAATAAAGTTACATGGCAATGGCATAGGTAAAAAATCCAAAAGCTTTAATAAGATTCCCAATGAAATTGCTGCATGAAGTTATACACTACGAGAATATTGAAGTGTTTTGTACTCTCTTGAGCACACTAATTTGCATTTAATATTTGACGTGTTAGAAGTTTGAGAGAAATGATATCTGATGCTGATGAGGAATCATATCAATTTAATGCTATTATGAGCAACTATATTTAACTTTTGGACGAGAGGGGAACTTCATTGAATGAATCATTAGAGGAAAACGAACGAGGACAAGAACTCATTCTTAGTTCCATATCCCCTTCACACAATCAAAGGAAAGGAGAATCGAAAAGAACGATCACCTGGCATTTCCGGGATTTGTATTCATAACAACGGAGGTAATACCCCATGACTATTCAGATCACATTTCCAATTTATGGGTTCAGATGACTATGTTCTTATTGTTTCCTTATACTTACTCGCACAAAAACTAATTACTAAGGGTAGGGAGAATACCATAATGCATGTGTACTCAAAGGGACATCAGAACAAGAACTATTTAATTATAATGCAACCATTTCAGAGAGTAAAAATCATTCGCCTTGACCAATGATTTCTACTCTCTGAAATGGTTGCATTATAATGCACACATAACGGGTGACTCCGTTAAAGTTACTATTACAGTTTCTTGAAGAACTATTTTAAATGCAGTGCATCGTAATTTCAGGCTTGAGATTAAAAAATTCTTCCGTTTAATAAAATACAAGAATATTTATAATTATCACCCACAGATCAATGTGTCACTCTTAATTTTATCTCCAAGTAGTTCCTAGCTTGGTTAAAGTAAACTCAGTAATGGTCAATGTAAACTCCGTCCGGAAGAAGAAATTGGAAAGTAAAATACGGTAGTGTCTATGTTCCCTGAGGTTGAAATATCACTGCACAGAAAAATATATAGGAAAATGGCAACAACTAACATTCAGTTTAGCTAAAACCAACATTTGTAATGTTTTATTTTGCACTATTAAACGAACAAACTACCAAAGTTATCCTTCTAAATTAAGCACCTTATAATAATGATTATGTCGTTCTCAAAACAGTACAAATGTACAATAAGTACATAAAAGGACAGAAGAGTGTTGGATGTTTCAATTGGCTTCCAAAGGATGTGTACAGACATAAACTTATCCGCCATCATAGAGGAAATGCATATCAATTTCACCTTTTACAGAATGTCATCCCGAAGTTTGCATTGCAACAATTTCAGAGCGTAAAAATCATTCGCCTCGACCGGGATTGCGAATGCGAATTGCGATTGCGAAGGGAAATGATTTTTACGCTCTGAAATTGTTGCAATGAAACACATGTTAGCGGATGACTCCATTAAAAGTTACTGCTGCGGCATCTCCCGCAGTTTCTTGAAAAATCATCCCGAAGTATAATATTTGCATTAAAATTTAATTTATTCATAAAATTGGATAAAGAAAAGGCTTATTAGTGAAAGTGTAACTGAATTTTTTATCCTTTTGAATATAATGTGGGCAAACTTCAATTTATAGTCAAATTACATAATTTACAAAAAGTAAAGTACTACCTAAATTTACCTTTGCATACTAATTTCAACTAACATACAAAGTTTCTATTATCATCTTAAAGAGATTGATTAAATAAAATATTGTTCATTGACCATTTCAATTACATAACTTGTCGCATATAAAAACCAAGAATGCATACTGATACATGCAAAAATTTTACATGTGATTGGAATTACACAACGCTCACCAAGTCGATGGAGCACTCTTGTCAAAAATGTTCCATCATCCATAATAAAATCTGAGAAAAATGTGAAATTTTAAATTTCATTTTGGGTTAAATTTATAATCAACATTAAACAATAAATTTCACGCACGGAGTACACCTAAACGGTGGTGGCGTCCATTCGTCAGGCGATGACATACATCCGAGGTGGTTCAGCCTGCCCACCTTGAACGAAGTGGACGTGAATAAAAGACCCAAGCAGTCCCACTCGCGCCGTTAAAACTCCAAAAGAGGACCACGTCCGTCACTTTTATGGAAACATTCTTTCATTATCTCCGAACGGCCCCCATGACGTAATTATAACTGCGATGGCCCACACAATCCGATGGGGAGAGGAATCGCTCTAAACGCTCACAGGCCGACAACCCGCTTGAAATGGACGACGGAGGACGAGAATGGATCGGTAAAAACGCAATAACAAAACACGCTCTAATAGTGGTGGGGTGAGGAGGGTGAAAAGAAGATTGAGACGGTGCCGGATGGGATGGAATTCCTGAGGAAGAAGCGTTTACGGGCATAAAAACTAAATGGTTCCGTTATACGGGGTGGAAACGAGGAGATGAGTGGTTCATGTGCGGAGAGGGAAAGGAAAGAAAAACGGGTATATGGGGACGTCACGTCAGCAGGATCCGAGTTAAGATAGGGGTGAGGGCGGACGCCAGCGGAGGGAAGAAATAGATTAGAAAAAGCGTATTTAGTTCTAGGACCTACACTCCCTAGAGAACATCAAAACATAGGGCATTCAAAATGTCAGCTCTAGCGTTTTTAAAAACACGAAAGATAATAACTGACAATTAACAATTTTTTATAAACGACATTTATATTATATTTTAAAGACATAAACACAGGATTTTTATTCATGATCAAGGTTATAAAAACGTAAAAGTGCTTTAGACGGTAGCTGTGTTTGCACGTATGTGTGTGTGTGTGTGTATATATATATATATAAACCTGATGTAGATTAGGTTGCTGGATTGGGTTTTGTTTGGGGTTACAAAATGTTTATTGGATAGTTGTGTCCATCCAAAAACCACCTACCTTAACCGGTAGATTACCTAATAATATTTGTATGTATATTTTTATATTCACATGGATACAGAAATAGGGAAAAAGGATAAGAAAATATGTCAAAATGCATATGATGTCAAAAAATATGCAAAAATATTTCCTTGAGAGACCGGGACTTGAACCATGGATCATTCGACTTGCCAAACTTTGTTCTAATCACTTTTTTATATGTGTTACTATCCTTTTCCCCTTTGTCTTTATCCATGTGCATGAATATTTGTTCGCCACATGGATAGATTTTTTTGATATATACAAGGGTGGTCTGAAAAGTTTCCGACCTAACAAAGACACAAGACATTTTATTTAACATTTTCTGAAGTCGGAAACTATTCAGACCACCCGCGTATTTATATATATATATATATAATATATATATATGTGTGTGTATATATATATATATATATGGCGGGACTTCGTATATATATACTTATATATATATACTTATATACACTTATATATATATGCTAACTTCATATATATATATATATATATATATATATATATATACGAAGTCCCGCCATACGGCGCACAAATATTCATTCAAACATTGGAATAGGTATAAGGAAAGGGACAGGAAAACACATAAAAGGCGAACACAGAACATGTGGGGAAGGCGGTTTTTGAGCAGAGAAAGTAAAAATATTTCCTTAACCGGGATTTGAACACCGGACCTTCCACTTGCCGGGTGGACGTGCTACCAACTACAACACCAAGGAAACTTAATTTACCCTGAGATCTGCGATGTTTTAAGACACCCAAGTGCTCCGAATCATTTGCCAAAGGAAGCTGTTCCACCCACCAAAGGAGAAATAGACAATACACACAAGAAGAGAAGACAGGACATAGAAAGCATATATATATATATACACACATATATACACACACACACACAGAGAAAGAGAAACGTATCTGAAGATGAGGACCTTGCCGTCGAAACAACAAATACGAGTATATATGCTAGATGCAGAAGTGGTTCTCGGGCTGGACAGCGTGAGAGACATTTTTTGGCTCAACGTTTCTCTCCCGTTGCAGGGAGCGTCTTCAGGAGCGAAGTAATTTTTGGCTAGCTGATCCTCCGTATATACTAGCCTAGCTAGGCTAGCCAAAAATTACTTCGCTCCTGAAGACGCTCCCTGCAACGGGAGAGAAACGTTGAGCCAAAAATGTCTCTCACGCAGTCCAGCCCGAGAACCACTTCTGCATCTCTCAACAGCTGCGAAAGCCTACGATCTACGATATATATAGTATGCTAGAGTCCTTTCTTTGTGTTTATATACGTTTTAATCAAACTTTTAATACAATTGTGTCATCGCTGAAGAGAGTTCCTTTTCGAAGCCAGTTATACAAAAAAATAAATATTTATGCTGTCTTCGAGGAAAATGGATTTCTCCTTCCTACAAACACACGAGTAGTAGAGGGCAGAAACCCCCCCCCCCCGTATTTCCCTCTGTTACTCCAATGCAATGCTCCATCCAAGTACTGGATTGTTTTTCTACTATTCCTGGCTTGTTCATATCAAATAAAATATATGCTTCCATATTTACGTTCATGTACATATATATATATTTATAAATACATACATTCATACATATACACATAAATTTACGTGGTATGTACATATATATCGTATACATGCACTTACATATATATATATATATATATATATATATATATATATATATATATATATATATATAGATACATACCTGTATACAAACAAACATACATATATTTTCACACATACATATATATACATATGTGTGTGTGTATAGTAGCACCAAATACTAGGATGGGACATTGCATAGGAGGGAGAGAGGGAAATGGGGATGTGTATCACAACCCTCCCGTATTCCGGGTCGCTATCTGCCCTCTACTACGCGTGAGTTTGTGGGAAGTGAGAGTTCCAGTTGGTCCGGTTCGACCCTTTGGGGTGGGGGACGAGGTTGGAGTGGGGGAAATAAGAGGAATGGGTAGAGAGTTGGACGATGGGGTTAGGTTGGGTCGCCACGCGAGGAGGCGGACGTGAGACGGCGGGAACACACTCCGACCGTTTATTTCCAACCTCGTGACACCCTCCGTCCGACCCCGGGTGGACGGCCTCCGCGGGTGGAGGACTTCGGGTCGGTTGGCTCGCCGCGGGGTCAGAGGCCCTGGATGTGGTCACAGCCCCCACTTCGAGCCGATGGATTCATGGCCCACGTCGATAACTTGGCGGAGGGCGGAGGAGGGAGGTTGGGAGAAAAATGAAAGAGAGGTCGGAACTTTTCGTGTGACCGATGGTGGAGAGGAACGAGGGGTGGGAAGGGTGCTTATCGGTGCAGAAAATCGTCAGACGAAACGCAGATCTACATACATTTGTTGCGTGCCCTCGGCATCCTTATCCCCGCCGTCCCCTCCCCTGTACACACCCCTTGCTTTACACGCCCACCTACACCACCCCCAACTATATCTGCCGCCCATACTTCCCTACCATCACTCAAGTGGGGTGGTGAGGGCAATGCACGTCCGATGACCGTAGGGGTCCGCTCTAGAGGGAGTGAGGAAATGGTATAAGATTTCCCATGCCGCGGAAAACGATGACTTTTTTTTCAATCCCCTAATCCAGTACTACACTCCCGAAACGTCGACATTTTTTCTCCACACCTCTCTCTCCCTTCTACACGTCCCGTCCCTCCCTCCGCCCCTAGAGAGATTCGAAAGCTTTTCCGGGCGAAATCCTCGAGTTGGACGTCGGGGAAATGGAAATCACTGGCCTTCCACACTGGAATCGGACCCCTCCCCACTCTTAACCCCCAGGTCCCGTCGCCCCACCGACCAGCCCACTCATTCCTCCGCATCGCAGCAACGTGCTCCATATTTTTAGTCCGCGAAAAATTCCTTACCTTCCTTTTTGCTCATTCCCTTTCCCTCCCTCTCTCTCTATCTCTATCTTCCTCCGCTCTCTCTCTCTCTCTCCTTAATTTTTCATTCGTATTTAATTTTTTTTCGTTCGTGGAGAAAGGAGGAGGGGAATGGGAGGGGGGATGCTTGGTGTTAGGTCGGCGGGTCCGTCCTTTCCTCGGTTTCGTTTCGTCTCCTTTTTATTGCGTTAGCCTCCTCTCTATTTCCTTTCCGGCCTTTATTCATTTATTTACGTTTTTTTCACATCCCCCCTCCCATCCGGGTGACCTCTGTCACCGGTCGACGTCGAGTCAAACACAAAACCAACGCGTCCCCGGCGGCGAGAGGGCCGGAGGGAAACCGTGGCGCACCCCTTCGCATACACCCACACACACATACACGTACAAAAGGACGAGTGGCACGTTCTCGATCACATGACTCGAGCCATTTCCTTATCGTTCTCCCGCGCGCGCCAGGAATAAAACAAAACAAATTGCAAAACGGGGATGGGGCCGAAGAGGGTGTAGATTTTTGAGGGGAAGGAAGGAGAAGGAGTGGTGGGGGACTGTGGGCAGAACACGAACCGACGCCCATACCGCCAATTAAACTAGTGTAGGAGGGAAAAGAGGAGAGGGAGATTGGAGGAGGGTGCGGACGTAAAAGAGGGCAAATGAGTGGGGGTGGGGGGCAGGACGTTGAAAATTGGGACGATTACGTTGTCAGAGGTGGGGATATAGTGGGTTCTTTTGGAAGGGTTCGACGTTCGGATTTATGGAAAAAAAGGATGTCTTCGGGGAGAGGGAGGGGTTCTTGCGGAAGAAGAAAGAGAGAAAGAGGCAGACGACAGGTAGGGAGAAATCGTGCCGAGAGAGAAACGAATTCGGGCAATGATAACGGATTGAAGGGAGAGAGACGGGTGTGGGAGGGAAACCTGGAGAGTGCGCGAGTAGGGAAAAAGGATGTCCCTCTTTCTCTCTATATCTCTTTTTATTTTTTATCACCGCCCGGGTCGGAAGCTAATTGGCCTTCCCTCTAAATAAATCATTAGAAAACGGCTCTGCGATGCCAAAAAGAATCCACGGGAAGTGAAGGAGAGAGAGAGAGAGAGAAAAAAAACTTTCGGGGACTCGGCGTGCGCTCTTTCGCCCGTCGTTTTGTTCCGGTTGTGGTGGGCGGTTGATATTTTTGCGTGGACAGCGGGAATGAGCCATTAAAATTTCATGTGACTCGGGAGTGGTGGTGGTGGGGGGGGTGTGTGTGTGGGGCAGAGTTAAGGGGGCACAAAATTGATACACGTAAAGGTCTACCTAGCTATGCATGGTAGGCATACCATTCCTCCCGTGTTCCCAGAAACGGGTCTGTTCTGAAAGGGGTCACGTTAAAAGATGTTAAATTGAGCTATGAATTAACGAATGCACGCGGTTTATCCTTCAATTGAAAGAAAAAGGGAAGTTTAGGTCAGAAATCGAAACCTCTGTGGGAAACATTTCTTAATTTTACTCTGCTATAGATGAATTTTTTTAAATTCCCTTTAAAACTGCCGCTTCAAAGGAGATTATCATACATAATTTCTTTTTAGTAAATTTAAGGCATTATTTTCCTTCAAATTAAAAATACAACAGAGTGACCTTAAAAGGCACTATGATTTAATTGATCAAAATAATAGCAGGCTATCGGATAAAATTGACAAATCATTACGTTAAAATCGTTATTAGACATTTTCCGATGGGTAAACCGCATTTTCCTCACGATTGATTTTTTACATATGTTTACTAAATAATTCGATCTTAAGATTCCTTAAAATATAAACTCTTGCCATCTCCTAGTCTTCATTTGCATTAAGTTTTGTGAATTATTTTAAAATGTTTTCTCTTGAATTCATTTTAATTTAAATCGTGTCTCCGATTGATTTACTCCCTAACCTCTCCTATAACTAATTTTATTCTTTAGGAAATCAATTACTGGACTTCTTTGGCGTACTTTTAAAGCTGAGAACGGTGTTTTAATCTTTCTCAAAGGGGCCGAAGCATAAAAAGCCACTGATCACGCAACGATGAATGGTGAGCGGGAGGTAAGAGGGTATTGACGTTTTATTGATTGTGGACGCGTCAACATCTGAGGTCATTAGCATTTGTGCTTCAAATAGGGGTGATTGGGTGCCGAAGAGAGATGGGGATGGGAAAAGAAGGCGAGGAAACCCAGCGCTGGTCAGTATGCTCCATCCTACTGGGACACTGGAGCGATGCTTTGTCATTGTGTGTACACCACCATGATCCACGATCTACCACTTACACAAGATTACACTATTAGTAATTACAGGTAATATGACGCCTGTTTTCTAAGTACCATTCCAAAAAAATGATTTACATATTACAGCGGATGGATGTGATATCTTTTTGTTTGTGTTTGAACATCTCTTTTCCATGGACCTCTGACTATTCAGTGGAAAAAATGTATTTTTTCTGAATTTAACCTCGGAATATTTTTAAGCAACTGCCGACAAAAACTACCTATACTTTACAGATTTTTAATTCGCAACTATTTGAAATCTTTCTCCAAGATTTTGCTTATTTTGGGCAAAAGAGGCTACTAGACATTTTTCATTGAACCTGTCTTCACGAGTTTTCGATTGAAAAATTATGAAAGCCAATCATGAAATATAGTTATCAGAGAAATTTCTGAAGTTTGAGGTGATATTGTTTGGAAACAAAACCACTGAAGATCACAAACGTTCACAAAATATGAGAAATGAAATAAAGATAAATATTTACGAAGGCCTGGGTTTCAATAATTACAGCATAATCAGGTAAGTACAGTATGTGCTCACTGTACTATCAGGGAGGCGGTGGGAATGAGAGGAAGGAGGACATTTGAGACTGGCTAGACTTACCTGATGACGCTATCAAAAGCAAAACTTAGGTCGTAAAAATATCTAACTTGTGGTATTGCTCGTTTATATGATAATTTGTGACCATGAGTTACATTATTACGGCTATGAGAAAGTCTATGCACAGATTATATTTTCACGTACACACATGAGAAATTACACTGAGTTGTATTTTAAATTACCCCAATCCACCGAATAAAACTTACTGGAAAAAAATTTGCTCTTTTTGGATGGAATTTGCAATTTTTCAACGTCCTAATGATAGCGATAACCGAAGAAAAGCATTTATACAGTGAAAAAATGTCTTAATTAATTTTGGTAATAATCAATCATTACCTTTGATCAATATAACGTTAGAAAAAAAACCAAGTAAAAATATTCGTAAAAATATCATATGAAAACTCAAATCTCGGAAAAACATCGGAAGACATAGGACAGTGAAGTAATTTAACTGAGAATTAGAAAATAATAAATAGCGCCAAGGGACGTGTGCGTAGATTTGAGAAGGTGTGATTAAAATGGGAAAACCTATGATGGTGCTAAATTAATGTGTGCCTTCGCTTTGAGTTTGAATATTAAATTCTCCAAAATATGGCAAAAATTAGTTCCAAAGGACACAACAACCGTCCACAGTGTTAACAAATTCCATCATCATTCTAAAGCTCGCGGGGCTTCATAATGATGATGGAGACTTTTCTAAACAGGAAGTGAACATGGATACGCATATATATTTTGTATTTTTCGCGTGTAAATAGGATTCAGATATATTTTTAGAAAAAATATATTATCAATAACTAATTCTCATTCCCATTACTGCCTCTAACATGGCATTATTGAAATGTACATAATATCAATACTAAAATGACGATATCTATGTTTAAAGAAATTGAATCATATACAGAACTTCCATGATACATATTCATGGAAAGTCATGCTTAAAACACCAAAGAAATAGTGAAATAACGGCATGATGTATTTTATACCTATACGTGTATTGCATACACGAGTACTCGTACTGTATATACATGAATTGTATATGAAAACGTGAAAGACAATAGTTGGTAATAGAGGGATTTGGTTAGTTTATTTTGAGGTAATGGCAAACTATGGTACGCATTAACATTCATTTAGATCGCCTTGACCACACTGTGGTACCTATTTAATAGATTCTTGGGTCAATGTGGGGAAAATATATAGTATACCGATTCATTCACATGACATCACAAGGGAGAGTTTGATCTGAAAGACTTAAGGTATCGTATTCCCTAATAAAGTAACTCTGCATCATAAAATATAGCAGTACTATTCCGTTGACTCACTCTAAATTGGCTGGGAAGATAAAACAGTAAATTTAGATTTAGATATAATGAGAAAGACCAGACCATTTAGATAAAATGAGTAACGTATTGCAGCAATCGTAAAGTTCAAATGGGTCATTGAAATCTTATGAAGAAATGAAAAGAGGAAGATGGATGGAAGTAGTCTTTCTTTCATATTAAAGAAAAACTGCAATGTGTGCTCATCTTGATGAACATTACAGTAAAACTGTATATATATATTCGTTCTATATAATGCCTCTTTATTAAAGAGTCGTCCCCATAAACCCATTGCAAAATCAAAACAGTCCACGTGGGAATTTTGCTTTCTTTCTGCACCATCATAATGAGTCCCTCAAATGGTGGTGTCTCAAAAATATTTCGCAGTCAACAATATGTTGCGGAAGGATCGCGAAATGTTAAATATGTAAACGGGATTAAAGAAGATCCATTAAATGAAAATAGAGATGGAGTATGATAAAATCTCTGGTAGAGACGATTAAACTTTTGAAAAATTACAAATAAATAGAAAATTGACTGTCTAAAGAAAAAAATTTAAACATTCAAATGAAATTTTGCAACTTGATCATGCAGCTTACGAATATGAAATGTACCATAGGGTTTTTATGTTAATGGAATTCTTATTGGTGAATCACAGAGAAAAAGGAAACAAAGTGAAGTATCTAATAACAGACACGGAGATGAAACATTATTTATGAACGATTGAAATAAATTAATAACTAGATGAAAACTTGTACAATATGATTCCATTCCTTCACCTTCCGCTTCTACCCTTTACATATATTTGTTTTATTTTAGAAGTGAATCAATTTATATCATGCCATGACAAACATACAGATTTATGTTTGTCATGGCATGATAAAAATTGATTCACTACTAAAATGAAACAAATATATGTAAAGGGTAGAAGCGGAAGGTGAAGGAATGGAATCATATTGTACAAGTTTTCAAATAGGGTTGGAATATGATATTTTAATACACTCTTCAATCTTATATTGGGTATTATCAGTTGATGCAAATAAGTTGTTTAACAAATAAAAAATAAACGAAAAGGTCCTGTGTAACTACGGGATGCTTTAATCGCATGAAAATATTTCCAGAAGAAGTAGCCCTTTGACTGTGACCAATAAAAGTTAAAAAAGACCCATCTTGACGTCATATCCAACAACCTTTAATTAAAAGCGTGTAAGGTCTCTGGCAAAAATCCAAGAGAAACTCGTTTGCGAAACATTTCTACGTCCTTTGTTAGATCGAATGAGTCGGGTCTGGATCTCGCAACGGTCTGTTATGACTTCAAGTTTCGGAACCCTCACCTTAAGTATCGTGGATAAGCCCGTCGGAGATGGTTCCGGAGGCGTAACAACAAACCTTTGGGCATGTAAAGACTCTCCGGGGCCAATGACATATCGGCTTACAGCTGGAAATGGGTCAATCTGAAGGAAACGTTTTTCTCAAATTGTTTAGACCATGAGACAGCTTCCCGATATTCATTCCCTATTTTCATCATTGACAGAATAACCGGCATGGAAACAGCGTGATATAATTTTGTTTCAAAGTTAATTGCAATGAGTTTCTTATCACATTCAACGAATAAAATAAATTAAAAAATATAATAAGTAGACTAACCGCGTTATTTTCCAAATTTTCAGCGAAATTAATGTATCTGAATTCACTTTTATCAATTTGTCGTCCAACTGAATTCTCAAAAAGAAGAGAGTAATATTCTGCCAGCCTTAGGACACTGGGAGAGACAATTATTGTCTTTCCGTCATATTTTCCAGTGGCCCAGCCAACACGTTCTTACCCGCAGGTAAGAACGGTAGTGCTCCAACCGGTGATCTAAGGGTTGGCTAGTATTCACTTTACCTAAAAGAATATCTGGAACAGAGTTACTGCTCTTCTAGGACTACGATATTCATGTAATTCACTCAATTTCATCAAATAACCTACTAATTTCATAAATTCACGCAAAAAGATTTAGGGTATATTTGTTACCTTGTTAGAAAAAAATTCTATAATTTAGTCTCAAATATTTCGATTAATTAAATATAATATCATATACATAATATCTATAAAAATAATATATATATATATAATATGTATATAATATTATTATTTTATATAATATTCAAATATTAAACCATATCCTCGCGTGGATTATTTCCTCCCTTCCATATCCTTGTCCGGCATAATTCTCGCACAGGGAACCGAAAGTTTTCATATTTGTTATAATTTGCACGGCTAATTTGTTGGCATGTTAAACTGACATAGACGGAATGGAAAAGTATGCCATAGAAATTATCAACCAAAGAGCAAGAAGTAAAATAATGTTTCAATTAATACATTTTTATCAATCGCAAACTCACAATTAGAGGCTACCTGAGTATCGTAATTTTCACCCTCAAATTTGACTATCATGCCATTCTAAGATATCGCAGTCACTTTGCTTATTTCAAATTTACATTATGCAGTGTTTAGTTCTCATTTTACCTTAAAGTTAATGAAGGGTCTTAGGTAATTTTATTGAAAAGTACCTGCACTTGTAGAGGTTGGGAAGGTAAGAAACCAATATACAATTATGTTAATAAGGGAAAAAGGGAGAGGGTAAAATTAATTTGGAAGGTCCAGATATTAAGAGGGAAACGTTATGCGTTTCCCATGGTATTTTGCCCTAATGAGTTCCTTTACAAATAAGAGGATTGAAGCGTGGCCACAGAATTCTGCTCAAAATTTTCAGCAGCTTGATATGCTTCATGAGCTGCCGGTTACGGGAGCAATTACTTAAGAGCACGGTACAGGGAGAGGCTAAGTACCAGATACCAGAAGATCCTTGTGTACACATTTCTCCTCGGCTCGTTTAAAATCTATAATGGTCCCATTAAACATACTCGCATGCTCTACTCGCCTTTTTCCTATCGCCACAAACATCAACGGGCACGAGAGGTCCAAAAAACAGTATTTCCGCAATATCATGAAATATCGCGTGAACCTCAAACGAGATTCAACCTTTCTGGTTTTTTTTTCTATCTCTGTTTAATTTTTAAGCCTTCTTTTTAAGGTTAATGTGCCCGTGATACCATTACAATGAAATAAATAACAACTGCCGAGGCCTTTGAATTTCTAACTGCTCTTCCTCCTCTGCGTTGGGTTTTGCGCCGCAGCCCAAACGCCGCAGACGCCTAAAACGATTCGGCGAATCTCACAATATGAAACTAATGACCAGGAAGGCACTGCTATCAAAATTTTGACTCTGATTTCCTTATCCGTTGGCGTATTCCATTGGGGTTTTTCTTTATTGTTAAAGGGTACATTTTCTTTATTGTACCCTGTATTATACGCTTCTGTTTCATTTAAACTTGAACTCACTCCTGACAATTAACATGAATTGCAAAAGGAATGACACGAACAATGTTACTCAAAAAATTCAATCGACGAAATCGCACGATCAGAATATACATATGTGTCACGTCTAACTCTCATCTTGTTTTTTTCTTTTATCTTAGAGGTAAATTTGTTGAAAAGCTGTTCAAATGTTGGTTTCTTCCGCATAACTTTAAAATGACGAACAATATATTTTTTTTATTTTTTCGACAGGTTTCTTTATCATTTCATTACGATCTTAATTAATTTTACGAAGGCGATATATCTTTATCTCGATTATACAAATGTAAAGCACGCGGAACATAATTTTTGCAATTATTTCAATTTAATCATGCAATAAATAACATTAGTTTTAAAGATCTCATACTTAAAGGTAGTACTTTTTTTGCAAAGTAATTAGGGTAAATAATAATACATTTCCTGAAAATATATCCATAAAATACCAAAAACATTTCGTAGAATCTTTAAGGATTCCCATATCACAATAATCATTCGGAGTTCATTTAAATAGGTAATAGTAGGGTTTCCCTCTAGTAGAAGTATGTCTTTCATCTTGCAAAACTCTTGAATTAGCGATTGTTTGGGCAGTTCCCTTCTTTGTTCATCCTGCGGTTTCCATTAAAGATCTCTATCTAAAAAATCTTCTCTGGGATTGGTTCCAGCTGGTAGTACAAAAGTACAAGTGGATTTTGACCATATCAAACGCTCCCTACCTACTAAGTTATCATAACACAAAAAATATTAATTTACTTTAAAATTTAAATAATTATTTTTGATACTTTTATCCCGGACATCCATTCTATGCTTTAACCATTAATCGTCCCTAAATGTTATGTAGGTATAGTGAGAAAGAGTAACTTCCATTTCTTATGGTCCAATCCTTTTAATACGTACTATATATCCCATTGTATTCAACGTAATGGTTGATTTGGTAGGTGAGGGTGGAGCTCGTTAAATAATAAGCCCGATGTGGCTTGTGAAATTCACACATCGAAGTAGGGAAGCTATCTCCTTTCCCTGTGCCGCCTATGATTTCCCAGGAAGACCTGTATCCGAAAAATCACACAACTTTGGCGGCGCTGTGGGTGCTCGTCGTCACCCGTAATTGAACCCCGGCCTCACGACCAGCAGCCCAGCTCTCTGTCTACAACAAAACTACACCCCTTACACAATATCATGAACAGAAAAAAAAGAAAACCAAGGTGAACATGCCTCTCTCTCCATGATGTATATTATCTTTATTTAGTACGCCGGTTGAGGGTTACTTTTGAACTAATACATATGAACTGTAAAGCATTACAAACAGTGTATCTTTAGAACACGCCCAAACGACATAAACGCTTATTTCCCAGCAGCATATCATTCTTCAGATCTCCATATTTTACTAATCATCCTCCCTTTTTTCTGTGTTATGCCATTCAAAATGTATGTTACGCTTCCTCTCTCTTTTCCGCTAATCTAATATTCTCACCTCCATCACGTACTTTGACATCCCGCCACCCCTCTATACGGAGAATAACAACATTTAGGAACCCATAAAGTAAATTATGAAGTAGATGACGCGGTGAAAGAAAACGAGAAGATATTGCCGTGTGAGCTTCACAGTGAACTTTCTAGAAAAGAAGAGCTACAAGCATTTGATCTTAAATTGTTCTGTTCTAAATTCTATTCTGGCTATGGGGACAAAAAATAACCCTCGTGAAATGTCAACAACTGAGGTAATTTATGAGGTTGGCAATAGTTCCCCCGTTCGATTCCCGTGTTGTTAAATGGAATACAAATGGGTTACATCGCTCCCTTCTTGGTTTCGATCCAAAGCAAGGGAGATGCTCCCCCAAAAGCCAATCTTTGAGAAAACAAGGAGTGAAAGGAGTGGTAGGAATAGCAAGGGGGGAACGTGAAGGACATTCAGAGACGGAGCATCAGGCAGTTATGGTTGGAATGAAGGCCCGACTTGACTGCAACAATTTCTTGCATTCCATCCGCCTTAACAGCTCGGCAGTCCCCATCGCATAGTAAGAAACCACTAACTCTACGCAGTAAAATAATACTTGCAGAATGTTCGAGACAGACGCCGGAATGTTTAATATACATTATACTGCATAATGTATTCTTATGCATACCGTTGGTTTTTGTCCCAGAAAGAAAAACTAAAGCTTCAGTCCATCGAGATTTATTAAATAAACAAGATGATATAAAAGCGGAAATGAACCAAAATTAGACATTTGATAAAAACCCTATTTAAAACAATATATATATATATATATATAAACACATATAGATTTTTAAAACATTGAAGCAAAGAAAAGACATTCACAATGGTACTTTTGACGTTTTGACAGCAAGACCGTCGTTATAATTATATATATATATATATATATATATATATATATATATATATATATATATATATAATTTCTTTGAAGTAACACGGAAGTGTTGAATAAAAAACTTAGACAGCAACACACAGCACGAGAACACATAAACATCATACAACATAAAAAAACACTCACAATGTGTCTCACAAAGAGTCCTATCTTATCTTCCGAAGAAGACGGAGTTCGAGTCCGTCGAAATTATCAAGATATTATTGTGAGTGTTCTTTTTATGTGTTCTCGTGCTGTGTGCTGCTGTCTAAGTTATATATATATAAGTCATATCTTATCTTCCGAAGAAGACGGAGCTCAAGTCCGTCGAAATTATCAAGATATTATTGTGAGTGTTCTTTTTATGTGTTCTCGTGCTGTGTGTTACTGTCTAAGTTTTTTATTCAACACTTCCGTGTTACTTCGAAGAAATCATCTATATATATTTATATGCATATATATATATATATATACCACCGTTTTATTCTATATTCGAGTCTTTTAAATGGTTTGCTCATAGTTATAATTTAAAATTTGGGGTGGGGAGAAGGTAAGCTTAAATAATTCGGACAACACGTCTAGACCCTTTTATTTGTGATCAAGACCTCCAATTTTATTATAGTGGAACCCAGAGTAAAAAAATTTTTAGATATGAATTTTTCCATTTGATAACGTCTTTTAAGTTATTCTCGTTCTTTGAGCGATTCACATCCTAAGTTTCTCAATGATGATGCGACGCATTGCATAAAAATATTGCAAGGGAATTTTTTTATTCGCATTTTGTTTAACTCGGAAATTAACTCTTCAGACTTGGTCTCAAATGGTCTTGTTCGAAATGAGATCCTGGCCAGCGAAAAAGAACCCTTTCAACTTAGAATAGCTTTTCACTATTCGTTCAATGAAACCCAACTTATACAGTGCTGCTTTGCTGATTTTTCAAATCTGTTATTCCCATGTTAAAGCAAATACGGATATAAAGTTAATGTCTAAGAGCAATAATTATTTAATTCAATTCGAAGTCCTTGTATAAATACAAATTTATTTAATACTTCCGCGAGGACCTTTTTCAAGCCAAATGCATAATTTGAATATAACGGTAATGAGTTAAATCATCAAGAACATATTAAGATACTAACATAGGCCGAGATAAAATTTAACTCCATTTTTTTTATTTTAAATATTGTGCTGGTAGAGAGAAGAGGTTGGTTCTATCGAAATCTGTCTCTGAAAGATAAGGTTACCCATCATATATTCTAATTTTATAGTCATAATCTCCAAAACGTCTGAATCTTGCCAGATTAAAGAAAAACAAATCTACCTCGTTTCAAACGATAATCATTTTAAGTTAATTTTAAGAGCTCTCAGAGGTATCATATTCTTAGCAAATTTTCAATGCCTATTAATCTCCGGACCCCTGAATTTAAAGGCTAAATGTGAATGGATCAGGGTTCAGTAATTATCCAATTCCTGAGTGAAAAAATACCACGTGGAGCATAATTTCTATAATCCTCGGCGCGAACAGTTTAATAATACCAAGCGTCCATGGTTTACCATCCAATGCTATAGGCAATAAACGAGACTCGTACACCCAAGAATTCCAAAATGTACTCGCACACTAGAACATCAAACTAGGTATTTAATACTGCAAAAGTTTAGAGCATAATCGAACATGAATTGAAACCCGTTACGACTGTCATTTCACGGAGAACCCGAGGTGTAATTTATAAACCTTATGCGTTGAAAACTAGTTCAAAATGCTCATCGTTACATTCATTTGCTAAATATAGAATTTTACTAAATTATAATTCAAATGTGTGTGTGTATGATAGGTACACTTGGTTTCAGTGTCTCAAATGTAACAAAAATTATTCTTTACAGAATAATTATTTTTTTCAATCGGATTCACTATCGGTGTAGTAGATCGCATTTCGTGCCGATTGATTTTGCTCAGTTGACACCGTAATGTAATATGACCCTTTGCCGTCGAAGGGCCTCAAAAAAATCCAATTCCTACCGTGATAAAATGGAAGAGCATCAAATTAATTAATTTGGACGAAATGGAGCTCAAGAGAAAATTATTCATTCAGAGCTCTATGCACTCGACACGAAAACGCGGCGAGCAAGTATTCCTCGACAGATGACAGCTGTAAATTGAAAAAAATACCGAACTTTTCATTAGCATTACCGAGAAAAATTAAGTTTCACTCAAGCGCGTACTACGGTAAAAATTATGGGATAATAAACAAACTCTTACCCTGACCAAAGCAACTTATATGGACGCGTCCATTTTTTTACTTGATTTTATTATATTTATGATTGAATTTATTCTAGTTATATATATATATATATATATATATATACCTGTATATACAGGTATATATATATATTGCATAAGGTAGTCGAGTTATTAAAATCTTGGGTAAAACTGCATCCGTTTCTAAGAAAGTCATTTATTTACTCGTGGCATTGTTTATGCAACGACTAAAACTTTCAAGAACAAAATGATTGTGCAAAAGGTGATGATGTCATAATTATCGCTAAGATGAAAATCAGGCGATTTTGACTTCTCACTTAACCCTTGTAGGTTATATAACCCTCCGGCTGCTAATTAACCTTGTGTTAGTCCATATCCATTTTCTAGGCCTTAAGGAACGGTGACAATATGAAAGGATTCTAATCTGAAGAATATATTCCAACAATCACGTGGCGAAAGAGAGATAATCGTCTTGTGCTACGTAGAGAGGTACAAAAGGAGTTGGTACGTTCTGATCTTTCCTGCCCACATGTGAAATGCAATCAATTCAATCAATGTAAGATAATTTTCTTTAGTATAACATTCATTTCACTGTTGACAAATATTTTTCGGCTAATCATTAAGATGTTTCCGGTATTTTTCGTTCATAAGGTACATTAGAAACAAATTATAAAAACATAGAATTAGGAATAAACATGCATGTATAACTAAATATTCATTTTAACTGGGAGTTGAAACACAAAAATATTCCTTAGGTTTTCCCATACTTGAGACAAAAAATGTTCCTTTAATATGTTTAATATTGTGATACTATTAAAATTAATTTAGATGTGGTTAAAGTGTCCTAATTTCTTACACCAGTCGTATCAAATATCTGCCGGCCACTTGACAGATTACAAATGATTAATATAAACGTGGAACTTAATTCGGATGAATTGCATGTGAAATACAAGTCAACTAAAACCAAATACAAGCTAAACGCACATGGTCAATTGCGTTATTGCCTCACGAATACGAAGAGACTACATGTGGCTGTTTTCCAAAAAAATTGCAAATTAAATTTGAAAAATATTATAACCAAGACGGAAAGATCAAACTAATTTATGATCTCTCTTGTTTCCCGTACGTTTTAAGGTGAAATACACCACACACTAGGTGGTTCTGATTATTATCTGGATATGTGAATGTTTTTAGAATGCTCTTTACAATATTAGGTCCAATTATTTAAATTATTCATTAGCATTTAAAGAGTATAAGTCAAATGAACAACAATGCTCTCTAATTTTCAAAGTACATGTGTACAGCGTTAAAGAGGTCGAGGAAGATCACAAGTTATAAGAAGAATACTATATTCTCGATATTTTTGTTTTTATAAGTAGTTTTCCAATTTTTGTACAGAAATATTCCAGGAGGTGATATGAAACAGTTATTATTCATACCATAACCATAAACACAGTAATCAACCCGAAGGTCGGTTTAGTAGGTGATGGTAGAGCTCACCCATGTACCAAGCCCGACGGCGTGTGAATATTCACACATCAGGGTAGGGGGGCCAGTTCCTTTCCCTGTGCCGGTTATGGTTTCCCAGGAAGACCTGGTACCCGAAAAATCAACTAGCTTGGGTGGAGCTGCAGGTGCCCAAAGTGCCTTGCCCGGGAATCGAACCCGGGACCCTCCGGTCAGTAGTCCAACGCTCTACCCGCTAGACCACCGCGACCCACATTATTCATACCATGAAAGTAAATTAAAGGGCAAAAATAAAAACGTAAATTGTATCTCAAAATGTTTAAACGATTTCATGCAATAAGGTCTTAATCGTATTGAGTGTCTTGGTAGAGGCAGTAGTCGACTATGAGTCAGCAATGTTGAAAATATCAAAATGACGCCATGCATTGTAATATTGCTCAGGATTCATTTATGAATATGACAGGCTATTCCCGATTCGATCACACAGTGCGTCGTGAAGACAGGAATTGACAACGAAGAAAGTGGAGAGAGCGAAGGAAGAATGGCAGGCAACTAGAATCCAATCCAAAAACTGGTTACGTTCCTTTGTTTTTTCCTCCCAGTTGAAATTGTGTGTTCAAAAAGATGAGAGCATTTCATTTAAAATGCATAGGATATCAACATACAAATACGCAGCCTTAAATAAGTCCAGGTATTTGCAAATAAAGTCAAAGATAAATTAATAAGGCTTTTTCTGACTACCTCAACCAAAAACCCAGAAAAAACAAGCTAATCTACTTAATTTTGGGGAAATGCGACCTTTTCCGGAGCTCATATTCTTTACACGATACACATACCAGGAATATTTCTTCACAACATCTACCTGTATTTATGTCTATTTGTTATATACGAAGATGAGTTATATATGCACACACACACACACCATACGTGACAGTGCTTGAAAAATTTCAAGAAACTGCGGGAGATGCCGCAACAGTAACTTTAAACGGAGTCATTCGCTATGTGTAGCATTACAATGCAACAATTTCAGAGTGTAAAAATCATTCGCCTTGACCGGGATTCGAACCCGGATCCCTCGATGTCCGGCAGAGTGCTTTAGCCAGTTAAGCTACCGAGGCGCCCTGTTAAACTCTGAATTTTGTGGGCTTTTAAAGGAACAAGATGTTGATAAACAAATTTCAGAGTTTAAGAGGGCGCCTCGGTAGCTTAACTGGCTAAAGCACTCGGCCGGACATAAAGGGATCCGGGTTCGAATCCCGGTCAAGGCGAATGATTTTTACACTCTCAAATTGTTGCATTGCAGTGCTTGAAATTTTAAATTCTTCCTATCATTTTAAAAAATTAATTTGTTTTGGCAATTACCATCCTTGGGTGAAAACTTTTTATCATAATTACAATTATGGTATGAACAAAAAATTGTTTTATATAGTAAGCAAAGATATTTTATTAGGAAGTTGGTTTAAGATCGCGTTTTTTGTCGCATCATGTGGAATAAGTAGGCAGAAAAGAATAGTAGAATTAATATTTTTAGGTAATATACCGGTTATGGTAGGTTTTGGGTGGACACAATAGAATAAAATTAGAAAATCCTACGCTTCACCATCCAACGGGAAATAACAAACAGGGGTCGTACACTTTGTAATGAAAGATTATTTAAGATGTATAATTGGGAGGAATTGAAAGGGAAATTGTAAAAAGTATAAAGGGAAACCCCAGCGTTCTTTAAAACAGAGATGTAGTTTGAAGCGCTAAAAGGTAAGTATATGCATGCCATAATAATCAAAGGTTCGTTTCAAAGGAGAACGGAGAAGGAAGATGTGCCATTCCTACGTAACTGAATTAATTTGAATATCAATAATACACGTATTTTAGACAATATGCAAAGTGAAAAAAGTTGAATTATGATATAAGCTAAGAAAAAACTAAATGAACGAGAGAAAAAATGACAAAGAAACGAGAAAAAATGGCAAACAAGAAGATTGACAAAGAATGATAAAAAAAACAGTTTCTGACGTAATTCCAAGTTTTTTATAAAAGTCGAAAATTTAACAACAGAAGGGATCGACGTGAAGAGTTCTATCCAGGTCCTCATTGGTAAACAAATGAAGATTAGTATAATTAGCATATTTGACCATCTTGAATTATAGTGAACCGATATGATTCCCAGAGACCGTTTTCATTCCAAAACTCAAGAAAATTTGGCGATAGACATTTATTTAAAACAATTCTTAAAAGAGTGCGACTTTGGACAATAATAAACACCCAGAACTTGAACAACCCACCGACGTCCTCTCATCACAAGAGGGCGTGCGTGAAATTTTTACTGTCCACTTTTTTCCCCGATTACAAATTTTGATTCACACTTTTCAGAAAGGGCATCCTCCCTGAAATTCTCTTTTGAGATTAACGTTTAACACGAACAAAGCTCCGTTAAAAAAAAAGAAAACTATTCTATTCTATTTCACGAACGGTTGACAGTGGTGAGAAAAATGGGAGAGAGTGAGAGTGTGGTGGGAGTAGCGGGTGAATGAAAGGAGACGTCCAGCTCCGCGATTGGAGGGAGAGAGGGCGGGAGGGGGGCGGCTCGGAAGAGAAGGGACGTGAGTTTGGGGGGGTGGTGGGCGGAGGGTGGATGGACGGCGAGCGGTTGGGCGGCTTCTGGTCCCATCCCGTCCGGCGCCAGCTTGGCCTGACAAGGGCGCCATCCGAGGGAGGGAGGATGTGGGTGGGGATGCAGGCGAGAATGGCGGGATGGCGTCGGCGATCGGGCCGTGGGTGGAAGGAGAGGATGGGATATTTTTTAAAAAGACCGATGGCCGGACAGTTCGAATTTCTCCCTGTCCCCTTACCCTCACCCTTCCCCCCTCACACAAATCAAAAATGCTTTCATCTCCTCTCCTTTAAGGAGCACGCTTACGGAGTGATCCTCACATTGTCGTCTCCGCTTGATTTCGTCCGTCTCCGAAGGGTTCGAGCAGAAGGGATCGAACACGAGAAAACCGTATCCAAAGCACGACATCCGGCGTCTGGGTCGGGGAGAAGGGTTGCCAACCGATGGCGAGTTGATTCTGGAAGGCATTTCGGATCCCTTGATGGGAAACACTGCGATACTTTTCAGAGCGTAAAAAAACTTCTTCACAATGTTGTTAACCATATATATATATAATATAATATGCACACACACATTCATTCATTCCAATGGAAATTAGGATAAGGAAAAGGGATAGGAACACATAAAAGAACACGAGAGAGGTGGGGAAGGTAGAATCGAGCAGTTCCCGAGCGCAAAAATATTTCCTTGACCGAGATTTGAATTACGGATCTTTCGACTTGACGGGGCGTGGGACTTTATACTCCATCCTCTATAGAGCATGTTGTGTCAAAACCCTTCCTGCATGCCCGCATTGGAATGCCATTAAATAATGTATTGCTGTTTACAGTATTGTTTGCTCTGCTTCTGGTACCCTAAATTTCCCCTTCCATCCCCTGTCCCTCTCCATGGGTGTGCCCTCCTACCACCTGCAGCGTTGGGCCAGATTCCTCACCTTGGGTGGGAGAGAGTTTTGTGTGGAACGTTCTTGTGGTGGTGGTGCTTCGCCTGGCTACTTGCTAGAAACTAGCTTGCACGTTCCGGATAAATTTCTTGCTGCATCCTAGGGTAAAATTGTTTGTTATAGTAAAGCGTATGTACTTGCATGCTTGAGGAGTGAAGAGAGGTGGATGTGTGTTTGCATGCACGTCGAATGATGGGATGTTACGATGAATGTGTGCACTGCTGTGGATTGGGGTTTGCATGTGTGTGTTGGTTTTGAATGCGGTATTTCTTTTTTCCTTTTTTGGGTGGTGACCTAACACCCCCCGCCACACGCCCTTGCGGCGGTTTGCGGGGTATTATGTAGATGTAGATGTAGAGCATCGGCCCGGCAAGTTGAAAGATCCGTGGTCAAGGAAATATTTTTGCATTCGTGGTCTGCTTGATCTGCTCGATTCCACCTTCCCCACCTCTACTGTGTTAGTTCTTTATTTGTATTCCTATCCCTTTTCCTTATATCTACTTCCAAGTGAATAAATATTTGTTCACCATATGGCGAGATTTCGTGTTTGAATGTGTATTTGGCCAATATGGCTTCTGGCTATGCGTGCCACGAAACGCACTGTTCCTATCCATTTTGATGCTGTATGATTGCTAACCTACTGTCCTTTCCTCTTGTGTATAGTCTACTTTCTCCTTTGTTGAGTAAAACAGCTCCCTAACGCCATCTCTTGGCCAAAGAATCGGGGCACTTGATTACATAAAAGACCCGCAGATCTCGTTGGAAATTACGTTTCCTCTATAGCTTAAGTGATTAGAGCATCGGTCCGGCAAGTCGAAAGATCCGTTGTTCAAGTCACGGACAAGTAAATATGTTTGCGCTTGTGATCTGCTCGATTCCGCGTTCCTACTGTATTCGTTCTCTATATGTGTACCTATCCCTTTTCCTTATATCTATTTCCATGTGATTGAATATATATATATATATGTTTTTATGTGTGTTTGTTTAAAAAAATAGGAGTAAATATTTTGATTTGGAGTGCTGTTTTGCACGACTTCGAACCGTGATCATTCAGGCTAATCAACATGGGCGGAAAGGAAGTAGTGCTATGAATCGTATGGGAAGAGAACATATTGGTGGGAGTAATACAAAGAAGGCATACTTGGAAGCCTATGTAAGATGAAGACTGTGATAAAGGGGAGACTGTTGGGTAAGAGAATTAAATGATGAATAGGAACGTTGGAAGGAATGAAGGGAGGTGGAAAGCTTTGCATAATGTAGGGTTTGTAGTACCGAACTATGCGGGAATTCGAAGTATAGCAGAGCTTGTCCCTGGGTCCTTTAGCCCCTAGCCCTTTAATCCATCAAAAACCTACCTTGACCATTTGACCGCTGCAAATAAATAATAGAACACTGTGAAAAGGGTGGCTTAGTTTTATAAAAGAAGATCTTAATTCGTCCAAACGTTTGTATTTCATAAGATAATCTACTTGATCCATTGGAGGAGTCTGGTTGACTCTGACCGTAATGCGTCAATACGTAACTCCTATGTGCAATTATTAATAGAGGGTGGCGTGAAAAATGTCATTCAACTCTCCCATAAAAGTAAAATATGAAAGTGGTGGAATTGGAACTGAGGGACCTACTGCGATACCTCATTTAAAGTATGTTACGTGGAATCAAAGGGCATTACCGTGCGACGGCTATGACAAAGAATGTTCTTTCAAGCTGAAATCATCCCAATTCAGAGATCACCATCTTATGCGTTGCTCCAGGGGACAGTAGTTCCGCTCCCTCTCCTGTGAGCACCTTTACGTAGGTAAAAGTGGAAGTATTATGGCATAAATTCTAGAAAAATGAACGAAACTGTTGCCACAGTAAACAACACGCGAGACGATAATCCCAGAAGAAGTATGGATATAGCAACGAGATTTAGGAAGCTCACAGATCAATGTTCTTTCATGGTTGTTTACAAGATGGCGGACAACAGATTGCCGACTGTTGGGCAGAGATTGAAAGTTGTTTTGCTTTTCTCGGAGACAAAGAGCTTGTCAACTCTTGGCAACGTCGACCAACGGTTACAGAGTGGTTCCTGCAGGATGGTGCACATCCACACGGCGCCAACATTGCTCTTAATTTCCTTCATAAAATATTTGGCATCCGTTTAATGTCGAATCGGTTTCCTTTCTATCAAGGGGTGGCAGCACGTGGCCGCAACACGGCCTAGACTTTATTCTGTATGATTTCTATGATGTTTCTGGAAATAAAATATAAACCAGAGAAGACCAGAAAACGTATTGTAAGCAGAACTTGAATCATGTAGATAATTACGCCGCATCAAACCTGATGATTTGTGTTGTAGCGTGTAGAATGTGTGTCTTGATGTGACCACAAATTAAAATGGAGGGTCATAGTGATCATATTAAGAAAATTTTCTAGGCATTTATGATATATTCTATGGTTTTACCCATATCTTAATTAATAAATATCTAATGAAAACAAATGGCAAAACATTTTATTCCACTGTGTAGATTGGTTGCACTGTTAACCTGTCAGGAAAGTAAACTCTCAGAGGCACAAAGTTATGGTAAAGCCAGTACTTTAAATATTGTACAAAGCCATAAAAAACGTAAGCTCTAACTTCGCGAAATAAAATAAACAACCATTTTTATACCGTAAATATTCGATGAAAATGTTATCCCTCGCCAAGAAAATATTCGTTTTTGCAATATCTAGACAGTGAAAAAAATAAAAATCAGGACACCATCCACGCAGGACGACTAAATATTCCTGAGTAAATGCGGGTAGTCACGGTAGCGAAGGGAACTTAAGAAATATTGTGAAATTTCTAGAGAGCCACAACGAATCCGCTATTTAGTTGGTAGTCCTATTTGGGGGGGATGCTTTCCGCATCCTTCATACCTCATGCTTCCTGTATACATATTTAAGGGATCACGATCGGCTCAACCTATACTTGCATACCTGGACACAAACCGAAAAAGAAATTAGCACCTCCTTATATTTAACTAAAGCATTACTCCAACTCACAACCTGGCCCCTGGTCGATGTCTCCAGTCCATTGTGAAGAGTGATCAAATTCTTCAGATTGTTTATCGATCTGGGTTGGTAGGACACAAACTTTAAATGTTTTTGGCAGTCTGAACATCGTGTGTTTTATGACATCTTATTAGCTTTCGTTCCACCCTAACTTCTTCTCCTTAAATCGAAATAATGACATAAAAAACCGACCGGTACACAAAACCTTTTGAGAGATGCCACGAAATACCATATGATTCATGAAGGATAGTGCAAGAAGGCGGAATATTGCGGCAAATATTGTCGCATTGGCATCGCACTGACATTGGTGGGTCATTGCAAAAGGGTGCTTTCTTGAAGAATTTCGGTACGTAATTGGTTTTTCAATCTGCAATATTTTTTTCCTGTATTTATGCTACTAATTTGTTAGGGCAGATTATGTTTAGAGGAAACACATAGTTACAGAGTGGAGGAAACACATCCATACAGAGTGACGTGGGTAATGCGGAGGAAACCTGGTGCAAAAATGACGATACATGACAACCAAATGAGTCCATAAACATGGAGATACTAAAGCGATAAAATAAAAATTAAAAGAAATATATTTTTCATAAAATCATTTTATCCCTAATCCATCGGCATTACTCAAACCAAGGTTGGTATCAATGGGCGAGGGCGATGTTCACCCTGAATTAACCTGAAGAGGAATCAAATACGTGTATTCGCATTGGTAGGGTCTAACCCTCTGCTACTATTCGGTTTCCCACGTGGATCAAGTGAACAGATGTTCATATGACCAAAAATTTTGAGGAAGATAATTTTCAGGAAAACATTTCCGGACGGAATAAATAAGGAAGTCGTCTGTGATGCTAATTCCTTATCCATATGGAGCGTGATGGTCTCTTCGGTGATCTCGTATTAGTCCTGCGTTGCGAGAATTTCAAGCGTTCGCAAGTATTTGGGGTTTTGGAAGAAAGTGGAACTCATACCGGTATATAGTATTGCTGTGAGTTCTCCTCCCGTTGGTCTGGAATAAACCTATTCTTCAAACCTGTACTTTCTATCAAAATTTTCTACGGAACGGCTATCCACCGAGGCCGAAGTACCCACCTATCCCAAAACGTGTGAATGGTCTTCTTCTGCCGAACCCCTCTTCTAATAGGTACTATAATTATCCCTCTCTGAGTTGAAAGTGAGTGGCGTCTAGAATTTTCGTGAAAAGATAGTGCTTTTCCTTCAATGAGAGAAATCGATTGAGAGAAGTCCTACCAACCTTTCGCCTGAACTAAAGCGGGAGTTTTAGAAAGTTTGATAATAATGGAGAAAATGCACTATGACATAGCTTCCAACTTGGAGTAAACAAAGTGTATAGTACTATTAATTACTCCCCCGTATCTATCAAATAGCTGTTTAATTTGAAAATGCCAAGAAAGGGTAGCTCACCATGGTGGTAGCAAACGATTCTACAATAAAATTCTTAATCGATTCTCTTGTGTTTTCCTGCGGAGCAAGTTCGCGTTTAACATTCTAAGTCTAATTGTGAACGTGACTCAAGTCTTTCCCATCCACTCGTTTCTTTCCAATTTGTGGGAATAACTGTAATTATAAACTAACTACTGCTTCTATAGTCAAGAGTCAGGACGTGAAGTAACTTTGTCAAATTAATTAAGTGAAAATTTGCACGAATGTCAGGTCATCCAAAGGAATACAGAGCGGTGAAATCGTGCTTTGATTACCTTCCCTTGACTAAACTGTAGGGCTAAAGGGTCCGCCATGGGCCGCTAATAACAGGGCCTGCCTCCGCACAAGGAAGGTCCTTAGGTGATGATGCGGAAGGACTAGATTGAAAGGTGCAAGATGGAGAGATACGAAGTACTTCTCTAAGAGGATTGTTTGGGAAAGCATTTTCTGGCTAATTCTCATTTGTGGCGCTATCACTGCCTGAATTAAAATAAGACTCTCAATCACTCCATCCTAATCTAACTCCTACCTCCTGAAACTCAGAAATGAACGATTGTTTTCTTGTAGTAGTAGTTCTAGGGGAGGAAAACGGCAGCTAAGGTCATTTGCGCCATTAGGGATGGATGGGAATGAAAGGGTGGAGGGAAACCCGGAGTCGGTATAAGCCTACTTTTGTCGAACGGCGCCAAGGGGTCCGCAGTTTAACGTCCCATCTGGATGACGTCTTACTCATTCAAAGTGCTCTCCACAAAGGCCCTCAGTAGGGATCGGGATACCACTGAAAAATATCCGCCGCCTCGGGAATTCGAACCCGGGCCATCTGGGTGGGAAGCTTGTACGTTAGCCATCGCACCATTGCTAGTACGTTAGCCACGAGTCCCCTTGTTTACTTGTGTAGCGGTCCATGGCGCTTTTCATTTTTTTAAAACTGCAATTTCGACTTCATGGGTTGAGCATACATCACAGTTCGCAGCATTCCATTGTAAAGTAACATATAAGACTTTACACTCAAAAACAAAAGAGGTGAATGACTTGTTTCTTTAAAAATTTTGCGTGAGAAATCTACTAAGTTCTTTTTAACAAAAATTATAGATGTGTTTATTAACAAATGTAAGAATTTTGTTGACCGAATTTGTAATTTTTGGAGTGGAATAGTGAGATGCGACTGATATTTATCATCTGCTTTGAGCACTGATAACAGCAAAAATTATATTCTAAATATGAGTCGAAATAATTGACGTTGATGGATAGATAGAGGTTGACTCCACTACCTTAGGAATTTATTTAGCGCATTAATCCTTTTTTACAATTGCGCCATATAGTATACTGTCCCTTTGCCAATCTGCAGAAAATTGACTCCTATTTACTTCTTATTTGTCCTAATATCATTCTGCGAATATCTATTAGTTTGAGACATTTTATGAATTATGTATATTGTTTTCAATGTATTTTTTTAATATTCTACGTCATTATACCTCTGGCGATTTGGAAATTTTGCCTTATCTATTCCTGAATTTAAAGACTGGCTTGTTGAACATTAAAATGAATGTTCAGTTTAAAAATACTTTTCTTGAGGTCAAACATCAAAGAAACGTCCACAGTGGTAGTGGAAACTAAGAGGAAATGCCTCAAAGAAAGGTCAAGATAGATTGCTTGGAAAATATTTGGAGGATTTAACTGTGGGGATATATGAAGAAAGAATATAGAAAAAGATAGTTAAGCAATTAGGAACAAATCACAGATATTAAAAAAGATATGGTAAATAAAAAGTTATTTTAACGTAGCGCGTAAGTAAACTTTAAATTATGAATCATGGAATCATAATAATATACAAACATACATTTTCAAAGTTAAACAATCTATTAAAATAGATTTTGGACCCTTTCTAACAGTAATCATTTACTATGCATCACGCGAACTTCTAATTGTTTATCTTACAAAGTTAAGATATGAAATTTTTCTATATTTTCTCCATTTCGGCGTCGAATCCATTTGGGAAATAATGTGGACATTGATTTCATTTTGTTGATCATTACAGAAAAGTAAACAAGCTATTCCATTAGCTCCGAGCCAACGAGTCTTTTTTGTCCACGCTGCCAAATTTTCTTAACCGCAGAACAAGGTTTGGCTATATTTACACAAAAAACTATCATTAACACAATAATTGTCAATTCAGACGCTGCCCATATTGGAAATAGAATATATATTCAAATATCGTAGATACGAGCTCCAAATAGATATGAATAAATAAATCCAATTTTTTTGGATGGAATTTAACGACTTTCATTACTTTTTACTGGAATTTATACTTTATTTTTTGTAATACAAATTTTAAATCGTGAAATTTTTTAATTGGGCCTCATAGGCTTTGCATAGGAGCATTCTAACGCCCAATTATGATTCTGTCTATGGAAACTATTCCTATTCATTTCGAGGACTCACCAAATTAGTGACATTACTACTGATAAGTACTCTGCTGCAGCACAGTTATTTGAGCATGAGTAAAACCATTCTCATATTTCACAATTTATTTAGCCCAAGACTTTTCCTGATATGTAGCGATCAATACAACGACGATTGCATTAATCACCTCTCCTAACCTCTACACTCTAAAATGAGCATAATTTCATCGCTTCTGAAGCAAGGAAAACCCTGACTCACAAACCAACATAGCAAAATACAATGGAACGTCAATATCAGAGGTGCTAAAACTAGATGCTAAAAATTGTTATACCATGTTCTTTGGATTAATTTACAGATTGCAATTTTATGAAAATCCATTCGGAGAATAGAATTTCATTTGATTATATTTGAAAAAAATTTAATCACACAGAAACTCTCGTCATGAAATTTATTTTTCGCTTCGCCCCCCGATTAAGAAGACGATCTAAGTCAAGTAATAGCAGAACTGATTTCGATCCTACATCGTGGAGTAGCCGTCACTCGAAGCTGCGATTTCCTAAGCTACGAGCTAGTCGCACCATTAGAATCGGTCTTGCGTTTAGGTATAAACCACAGTGCGGTGAAACGGGGCCATGACTTTGTCACGTTCTCCGTAAATGACGGAGACAAGAGGTCGAAACGTTCGATTCCCATTTTAATCGGTTGTGCATTTTAATGCAGCCACGTGTACGGTAGGGGTTTCCTCTGGGACATCGGGACGAGGATATCCATTAAAAACGCCACCACCGCAGGGCATTGCGTCGGGTTCCCCAGGGATGGGAAAGCAGGGAGCTGTACACGAGCCGATCTACCTCGGACGTCATTATTGCTGTCCGCCCCGATGTCGGGGCGCGCGCTTCACGGAGGGCCTGCACCTGCACGCCCTTGTTTGGTGCGGCCGGGCTGCCCTTCTCATCGTCAAACCTCCGCGTCCACTATTCATACTCTCATGCGAGATGCCAAAGGGATATGTCAAGTCAAGGAATGGCTGGGAACCCCCATTAAGGGAAGGATTAGACCAAGTACTCAATGAAAGGGATCAGAGAGAAGGGAGTAGGAGGAGGAGAAGAGACTTACTAAGCATGAACAACCTACATTAAGATTACCACCGTGCTTTGTAAGTGAAGGTCATCACTCAAACCGGACCGTTGGCTAAAATAATTGGATCGACGATGAGTGTAAGGCAATAAAAATGATCAATCTTTGATAATTTGTAACTAAAATACTTCAATAGCTGCGAGAGTGCGTGGATCATATAATGCATATAGTGTGTGGAGCATAAAATTTATGGCATTAGAATCACGAGTTTTGCCCTTTCACTGATCGTGGATCGTTAGGTTTGGCATATTTTTCCCAGAAAGATTCTCTAAACTTTTGAAAGCGGGTAAAAGTGAAAGGTTTTTGCTTTTGTCAAGGTTCAATAGTAATGAATAAAGACGTGTTTAACAAGACGAGTAAGCAATTTTCATGTCATAATAAAAATTCACTTCTTGAAGTTATGGATTATGGTTTTGACTTTAATTATTCATTCTTTCGTTCGCCATTTTCCTTCCCTCCTGTGCAATCAAGAGTTTATGGTATGGTATCGTTATCTATTTGATTACGTTATCTTCTCCCTTTTAAGTTATTGGGATAAAACAGGGGATAAAACCTAAAAGTAAATAACTGAGTCAAGAAAATTTTAAAAAAGTTTACTTTGAACTTCATGGAATCGAGATGTTTTCACGTAAATAAACTGAGATTAAAATAAGAGGTGAATTCAGGGACACTATAAATAACATAGAGGAAAGGAAGTGAAGCTCTTCTGTATTTCTTAATTCGAAATTAGATCTAAGCTTCGAACTTTTAGATAACCCGTTCCGCCACAAGTGGAGGGAACGTTTACGAAAGCTATCTTAAGCCAAGAAAACCAACATTTATTTTTTTAGAATTGTGTCATTTTCTATTTTCCTGATTGCATCCCTCGTTATGTCCATGTATCGAGCTCTGAATTAAATGCCTCCGATCGTATAAAATACCTCTTAGGGGTACTAAAGTGCCACCGAGTACTTTTTGGGAAGTAATTTCCAATGAGACGATTGACTGTATTTATGCAACACAAAACTAATTCAAAAACCATATTCGAAACAAGAGCAGATTTCAAACATCACTGTAACATATGTGTTACATTTGGTAGTGGATTCGCATATCTTTAGAGCACTACACATTATCGACTAATTCATTTCATATTTTCAGGCAAATTCGGAATAAAAATCACATAATCAATAAGTTGGTGGCCAATCTCATATTGAATGTGTTTACCTGCAAAATGTTCCATGGATGAGTGGACATTTCCTTCGACGAAAGATTTCAAACCATAATTAGCAAAATTATCACGGGTAAGTCATACTGACCTATTCCTACCTGTTTATATTGTTAAATGTTCGTGTTTGACTCAAAGTATCGTAATTTGTATATAAGCTAGAGAGCCACTTGTACCATAGGGAATAAAGTAGTGAATAATTTAATCCCGATTTTGCATAGCTGCAAGGCCAACGATTACGTAAAGTGCGAAATTATTTTCTCAGATGAATGACTTTTGTGAAGGGAAGGATGAAGATGGAATTCTTCCGAAAAATTCACTAATTAAGTACAAAGAACTCGACGGAAATCCGATTTGGCCGTCCTCACCGTTAGGAATTCGCAAAAGGAGGAAAAGAATCAGATGAACTACCGTAAATAGGAAAGCCGAAGAGAGAATAAGGTTGATGGACGGAGGTGAAAACGACCTCAAAGTATAACGAAGAGATAGACGTAAGAACTGGTGTTTTGGAAGAAGCAGAGGTGAAGGGGTTTGTTGGAAGCCAGATATGACGGGGGGGACTGCCGTAAGACTGCAGAGGGAAAAGCTCCAGAATTCTGAAGAGACCGCGACAGTGAAGACGACTACAACTTTTGCCTTAATAACAACGGAATTTGACGCAAGCAATACGTGTGCTTGGAAGTAAGAGATTTGGAGAGGGGGAAAGAGAGAGAGAAAGAGAGATAGAAGGGGCTGCAAGCAAGAGGGGGACAAAGGAGAATTGTGAGAATGATGGAAGAGGATAAAACACGAAGGTAATGGTGAGAGAGAGAGACCACCGGAAGGGACGACCGGGTGCAGGGACCAGACGGGAGTACTGAAAGAAGGGGAGATAAAATGGAAGGTATTAAGTGCAAGCCGGCCCTGGGAAAGAGCCGCGGGGGTCAGGGACAGGCCGGAGTGGGGCGCGGAATTAAAGGGGCGTGAGTAGTGTAGGAGGACGTGAGAGGGGGGAGTGGGGCCAGCCCGGATAGGCGAAGAGAGCGAAGAGAAGAGGACAGGGGTGGCTGCGGGGAACGGGGATGGCATCCGAGGGGAGGGTTAGGAGAGAGGAAGTGGATATTTAATTTACCGCACTCGTAGGCTCTATTAGTCTCTTTATGAGCGCTCTGGTCTATTTCACCGACCACCGCGGGAGGCGTGGCTTGGTGGCCCGCTTATCCTCCCCGATACGTAGTATCTACCTACTCCCCACAGGCTCCCCGCTGTCTTCTCCACTCTCCCCACCGCGTCTCTCTATTCATGAACGCGATATCGATGGACTATTCTTCCGGGCTTGTTCCTTTTTTTTATGTTTCCCATGGATCTGTTTTGCACGTTGATATGAGGTCGTACAGATACACACACACACATACAATGCGTATATGAAAGAAGCATGCACTGAGGTGCATCGGGAAGCAGGATAGAGTGCATTTATTTGGGGCCAACGAATGAATATTGGCGGAGACGACTCACCAGTTTTTATGCGTATGTGGTATAAAGCACATATTATGCGGTAACCCGGTGCAGACTTCACTTAAATTCCCCTCGGGGCTCGTTCGATCCCCAGTAAGGACTTAATAGCATCTCTATTGTCTTTTAATGCCAGCAGGATGTCATATTCATCAGTTTTTACTCCACCCATTCTATTGTTTCCTACTTCGTCTAAATTGCCCATCTATCACTAGTTCGATTGACTCTATCTCAGTTCTCTTGTAGACCTATGGCCACACAATTGTGACCATAACCTGGTCGAAGTGATTGTCTGTAGTATAAGAATGTGTCATGTAAAGCGCCATTTGAACATATATATTTTTTTAATCTAAGCATTTTTTTCTATTACGTTTGCTAATGGCAAAAATTGAGCTATTATTAGTTATATACGAGTTATATATATATCGTATGAGCAAATCATAATCATACAAATTTTTTAGTCATTTTTCACTGCATTGCATTGACTATTGCTTTCAATTTTCAATATTACTAATCCCATTTTGTCTTGCCAATTTAAAAGGGCAATTTATTAAATGCTGAAAAAATAAAATAAAATATATGGCTCGCTTTAGAAATCTAAAATCAGTCCACAAACACTTTCAGAAAAAATTTCCAGACAAATTTTCCCTTTAACAAGAGCTTAATAATTACAGTTCTTTCACGTACCAGTCAAATTTAAGAGGAATTGGAAATGCGGACACATATTTGATTAATTTTAATTTGTCAAAAAACAAAATTAATTCAATAATGAAGTGCTAGATTACTTTTAAAACAGCAAATGCATGTTGATGTCAATCCAAGAATTTCAGAGCACACTGCATTAAAAGTGGCAAACTCTGTATCAACAATAAGTCACATTCTAGAAAAACAACTTTAGAAATTAATTTATTATTAATAGTTTATTAATTTTGAAAAAAATTAAGGGGATAAAGAAATGCGTTTGGATGAAAATGAATCATTATTACATGACTGCTGGTGACAAAAAAAACCTTTCACGGCATTTGCCTTTGGCCGTACATTTTTAAGTCTCCCATGATGCCCTGATAACCTTTAATTAATGCTAAAAAATAAGGAATAAATATCTACTACCCAGCGACGATATAAGCTTTGGAAAGAAACATTAAGCGATCAAGACCGGTGGACGTTAAATGAAAAGAAATATAGCTCGATGAACCTTTTAGAGAACAAATAAAGGTACCCAAAGGTCCAATCCATTACACCTTATCCGAAGAAACTTTGCCGTGTTAGGCATCAGAAATTTAATGGCATTGGAAAATTTACACATGACCATAATAATGCTCGACATCTCTTTGCAATGAGATTATAACAAATCTCATCTTCGAAACATATAATGGGTCGTTTCTTTTGTTTTGTGTCCTTCATATGCGCCCATTGTGTGGGTTTTACATGACATATTCGATCTACTGAGTTATGATTATATTTGGCGATGAAGTCGCACCCTCTCTTTGATTTTATTTATGCCGTTCAACCCCAAGGTCTCCTCTTCGAGAGCATACTAGGGGACTGTCAAGTTATTCCCTCATGAGTTTAAAGGAAACTCCAACAATTTTATTTCTTGTAATTAGTAATTAATGAAAGTCTACCGTTTTAGATAAATTTTGGATGGACGCAAAGGCTAACCATCGCTGAAATGTGTTAGGATCCACCTAACACCACACAACCTGATACCGTACTATACATGAAAGCCTTTGACTCAGCATACGTATATCCTACATCCCCTCATTCCATTCTAATTTCTTTTTCCCTTGCTTCCATTATCTTGCCAGTCCAACGTTCTCCCCTCTAGTCTGCAGCATTCCATTGCTTCTCAGTACTTCCAGGAACGACATTTCCTGCCCCCTTTGGATTTCTCCCACCAATTTCTAGTGCTTTTGATTTCCACCACCATGCCCAGTGCGTCTACATTTATTTTCCCATCCGTTTTCTTTGCTATTTACTTTCTTCTCCACGCTTACTTCTCTAAAGCCTACAAACTATGACCTTCATCTTGTCTCAACGAACAAAAAATATTTGGGTCTTACAAAACTATACTTCATATCATCATCCTTACCCAATTTTTTTGTCGTCAACTCACTCCTCATTATTAAGAATTCTTTACCTAACGAAATACTTCTTATTTCTCTATTAATTTCACACTCTATATCCTCCTTTAGTTTATGCCAACCAATTTCAATGCATGAATCAGCCTTCCAATTTCTAAAAACCCACAATTACTTCCACTGGTTAACATTGAATCTCAACTCATTCCTATTAATATGATTTCCAATGCCCATCAAACCCTTGGAATGACTGACTAAAACTAACTAATCAGATCAGATCAGATGTACCTGATGTTATCAATTCACTGCAATGCATAGCTCTCCTCATGCCTTCTTTACCATGACTGGTCGGGGATGGCGATATATATATATATGTATATAACTTTGACAGCAACAAACAACATAAGGACACACAAAAGGAACACTCACACGTTATTTCTTGATAATGGTAGAAGATGCAATAGGAGTCCTAACGCATCTTCTGATTAAGACGATGCTCAATTCCGTCGAAATTATCAAGAAATAACGTGTGAGTGTTCCTTTTGTGTGTTCTTCTATTGTTTGTTGCTGTCAACGTTTTTATTCGACACTTCCGTGTTACTTCGACGAAATCATATATATAGTATATATATATATATATATTATTAGGTAATCTACCGGTCAAGGTAGGTTTTTGGATGGACACAACTATCAAATGAACATTTTGTGACTCCCCACCTAGCAAACTAATCTATATCAGGTCCCTCTTCATGTCTGTGTACTTCTTTCCTCCCTTCATCCCGTCCAACATCCTTATCCTGTTCCTACCCTTACCACGCTGGCCCAACATTCTCCCCCCTATTACCCTCTTCAACATTACACTACCGCTCAATACGCCTTTCATCCATTTTTCCTGCCTCCATAGGATTTCTCTCAACAAACCCCTCTCCTCACCCACCATCTCCAACACTTCCTCATTTGTTTTTTTTTCGATCCATTTCACCTTCTCCATTCTTCTCCACAACCACATTTCAAAAGCCTCAATTCTACGTCTATCCTCCTGCTTCAGCGACCACGTTTCCGCGCCGTACATAGCTACGCTCCATATCAGAGTTTTTACGAGTCTTGTCTTAACATCCCTACTCATCGTCCCCGTCATCAACTCCCTCCTCCTTGAGAAAGCCTCCTTGCCTAGCGCAATTCTTCTCCTTACGTCCCTACCACTTTGACCGTATTGGTCCAAAACACTTCCGAGATATGTCAACTGCTCTACCTGCTCTATTCTTTCCCCGCCTATTTTAATATTTAGCTTAGCCTTTTTCTTTCTGGAAAATCGCATAACCTTTGTTTTATTAATATTGATTCTCATCCCATATTTATCGCACTGAAACTCCAATTCACTCAACAATGCTTGCAACCCCTTGGCTGACTGAGCAATTAATGCTTGGTCATCAGCAAACCTAACCGATTTTACGTTTTCCCCTCCGACTTTCATTCCTACCTCCAGTTCTTCCCAAGCCTCTTTAATCATTTCCTCTTCATATACGTTGAACAGTACCGGTGACAATGGGCAACCCTGCCTTACACCTCTTCCTAACACTGCCCATCCGGACTCTCCGTTCCCCACTCGCACCTGAGCAGTCTGAGACATGTACAGGTTGCGGATCAGTCTCCTGTCCCTCCAATCCATTCCTATTTTCTGCAATACACGCATTAATTTTTCCCAATTCACTCTATCAAACGCTTTTTCGAAATCTACAAAACAGGCAAAAACGTCCTGATTGTATTCTACATTCCTCTCGACTAGTGATATCATTACTGCAATGGCATCACGCGTACCTCTTCCTTTCCTGAACCCCAACTGATCATCCCCTAAGTAAACATTTGCCTTACTCTCTATCCTTTTTTTTATGATCCTGAGAATAACTTTAGCTGCGTGGGATATCAAACTTATTGTTCTGTAATCCTCACATGACGAAGCCTTTGCCTTTTTTGGAATAGGAACTAACACCGATCTCACAAAATCTTCCGTCCAGATTCCTTCCTCATAGATACTACGAATCAGTCCATATATGGCCTTCTTCCCACCTTTTCCTAACCATTTCAACATTTCTACAGGAATATTGTCCACCCCCACAGCCTTATTTGCTTTCATCTCTTTTAATGCCCTTTCTATTTCATCGTCGAGTATGCCTGGACCTAAGCTATCTTCTTCTACGCCATGTTCCTTTTCTATGTCTAACCTTGTCGGCCTAAGTGCTTTACCATTCAGTGTTTCTATATATTCCTTCCATCTCTCTTGGATTTTTCCTGGTTCAACTATTATCTTACCCCATTTATCTTTAACTGTTAGCACAGATCTTGCCTTCTTACTTCCCGATAATAACTTAACCTTGCTGTATAGAGCACCAATTTCACCCTTCTTCTGTAAACTTTCCATATCCTCGCATTGCGTTTTCCACCATTCTTCTTTAGCTTTATTTCTGGCCCTTCTCAATTTATTGTTTAACTCTTTGTACTTCATTTTGCCTAACTCTGTTTTTACATTTTTCCATCTTCTTCTCTCATCCATCTTTGCAATCATCTCATCCGTTACCCATGGTTTCCTTATCCTTTTCCCGTTAACGGTTCCTATAGTGTCTTTAGCGGCTTCCAATATCCCTTTCTTGATACGAGGGTCATCCGGAAAGTAGTACCCGTTCGTGCCGCATGAAGTGCTGACGACGCGAGTAGCCGCTGGACGAGGTCAGATAGCTTCAGTGGCTTGATGTCTTCTCTGAGCCAAGTTGCGTGACGCTAGCATTGCCTGTGTTGTTTCTGTGATTGTTTACAATGTTTAAAAAAATTGAGAACGCCGCCAGTTGTGAAGTGAGGGCAGTGATTAAATTCCTCAATGCAAGAAACGTTCGCCCATGTGATATTCATCGCCAATTAAAGGAGGTGTATGGAGACAATGTAATGGACGAGTCGTCTGTTCGGCGGTGGTGTCGCAACTTCAACATGGGGAGGGGGAACACACACGACGATGAGCGTTCGGGGAGACCGTCTGTCATTACAGACCAACTGGTGAGCTCAGTTGACGAATTCGTGAGGAACGATCGGCGCGTCACAATTGATGACATCTGTGAGCATTTTCCCAATGTTTCTCGAACAATTGTTCATGAAATTGTTAAACACCATCTGCATTATGCAAAAATTTGTGCAAGATGGGTCCCTCGCATGCTTACAGATGAGCACAAAACCAAGCGTATGGCTGCAGCACTGACGTTTTTGGGACGTTATTCTGATGAAGGAGACTTTCTTGACTCGCATAATTACTGGTGACGAAACATGGGTTTGTTATGCATCACCTGAGAGTAAACGAAAGTCAATGGAGTGGCATCATGCTCATTCACCAAACAAACCAAAAAAATTCAAGACAGTTCTGTCCACCAGGAAACTCATGGCAACCATTTTCTGGGATCGACGAGGTGTATTGCTTATTGATTTTATGGCCCGTGGAGACACTATTAATGCCAATGCGTATTGTGAAACATTAAAGAAATTACGGCGGGCAATACAAAATCGGCGGCGAGGTCTCTTGTCTACTGGTGTCATTCTCGTTCATGACAATGCCAGGCCTCATGCAGCTGGGATAACACAAAAACTTTTGCAGCAATTCAAATGGGAAACTTTCGACCATCCACCGTATAGCCCGGACTTGGCCCCTTCAGATTTTCATCTCTTTACAAAGCTTAAAGACTTTTTGGCAGGAAAAAGATTTGACAGCGATGAAGAACTTAAAGAAGGAGTGACCCTGTATCTCAATGAGCTGGCGGCGAAGGACTATGCAGCAGGAATACAGAAACTTGTCACACGTTATGACAAATGCCTTAATTTGCTTGGAGATTATGTTGAGAAGTAGTTTAAAGTATCCTCTTTCAAATAAAATTTTTTATGTTTGTTAATATTTACTTTTGTGTCTTTATTTCACGAACGGGTACTACTTTCCGGATGACCCTCGTACATTCCCATTTTTCTTCGATAGTACTCAGTTCTTGACCGTCATTCATCATTTTCTCTACAGCCTGCGGATACTCCTTCCTCGTTAATCCATTTACTGCTTCTAAATTCCATTTCTTAACCCGCCGCCCTTGCCTTATCTTCTTGAAACGAACATTACATTTCATAACAACTAAATTGTGGTCAGAGTCCGCATCCGCTCCTGGGAAACTGTGCGAATTTATCACACTGTTCCTAAACCTGTGCCTAACCATAATATAATCTAACTGATACCTTTCTGAGTCAGCTGGCATTTTCCATGAATACCTACGCCTTTTGTGGTGTCTAAACCATGTGCTAGTGATGACTAACCCCTGTCTCTTGCAGAATTCAATTGCTTTCTCCCCGCGGTCATTCCTCGTGCCTAACCCATAATCCCCCACCTCACCACCATCTCTTTCTTCGCCTACCGTCGCATTCCAATCCCCCATCACTATCAAATGTTTCCCTGCAGGAACACTTGAGATGATATCCTCTAACTCATCATACATCCTATCGACTTCTTCCTCCCTGTGGTTGCTCAGTGGCATGTATACCTGAACAATGACCAAGTTCGTCGGCTCTGCTTTAATCATTACGAGTAGAATTCTATCTGTCGCTTGCTCTATGTTGACTACGCTTCTTCCTACCCCTTTATTTAAAATTACGGCAACCCCTCGTTGGCTCTCGTCCCCGCCGCTGTATATCACTCTATAATTATCACTCCAGTAATCCCCGCTATCCTTCCATCTCACCTCGCAGAGACCTAAAACATCTATATTACCTCTTTCCATCTCTCGCTTAATATTTTCTAATTTGCCTCTCCTCAACATTGTCCTGACGTTTTAGGTTCCTATTCTAACTACTTTCGCCTTCTTCTGAGTCTTCTGACCTGCTGCAGTTATTTCTTCCCCGCAAGGGTTTCGTGGGATGACGACCGCGGAAGCCTTGCCTCTCCCGCTACCGGGCACGACACACGGCCTCTTGGGCCGAGTCCCGTAGTTGCCAGTACTTACTTATATTATCTATAGTGCCCATCATTATATTCTTGGGAATCATAATTGAGTTGGTTTCCCGTTGCCTTCCTCAATAGTGTTTTTAACGTGACACCATCACTTAATGGCCGCCCCACTGGGGTCAAACGCCATTGCAGCCGCCTCACTGAGGAACAGACGCTGCGTGGACTACCTTTCTTCTGGCTCCTAACCTTCGACCTATCTGGCATGGGTGACCCTTCCAGCAGTAATTATATTTACTCCCGCCAACACAGCTCTAGGGGTCCCCTTCGTGTTTGAATGTGTGTATATATATATATATATATATATATATATATATATATATATATATATATATATATATATATATATATATATATATATATATATATAAACCATAAACACAGTAATCAACCCGAAGGTCGGTTTAGTAAGTGATGGTAGAGTTCACCCGTGTACTAAGCCCAACGGCGTGTGAATATTCACACTTCAGGGTAGGGGGGCCAGTTCCTTTCCCTGTGCCGGTTATGGTTTCCCAGGAGATCTGGTACCCGAAAAATCAACTAGCTTGGGTGGAGCTGCAGGTGCCCAAAGTGCCTTGCCCGGGAATCGAACCCGGGACCCTCCGGTCAGCAGTCCAACGCTCTACCCGCTAGACCACCGTGACCCGCATATATATATATATATATATATATATATATATATATATAAATATATGTATGTATATATATATGTATATATTAAATATATTTATATATATGTATATATAATATATATATATACATGTATATATCCATGTATATATAAAAAATATTATTTTACATATATATATATATACATACAAATGAGTTCTGTTCCTAATTCCTCTTGAGAAAGGTGATTGCACCACCGAAAATTCGAGAACCAGTGAGTCCCTCTTTTATGTATTTCAGTTTCTGTGTTTGTGTCGACTTTACATTACCATTTACATTATATACACGTATATCGCCATCAGCATACACATTCTAGCACTTAAATAAAGAAAGTAACAGAGTAAATCAACCTCTAAATAAAGGATTCTTCTCCCTATCCGGAAGAGAGCATCACCCCCTTTCTCTCAAAATAAACAAAGGTTTGGAGGTGCTTCCATGAATAATAACGATGCGAGATGATTTGTCCACAGCTGAGCTCTAATGAAACCACCAAAATCCCTCTGCCAGTAGGATTTTTCGGGAGCCGACGATAAAGATTACTGGAATTCCCTTCTGCCGTGAACGTGGAAGCTCATACCTCGGACGCCGTGTCCGTCATTTTGCCAGACTTGGCCGCAAGATTCGGAACCACTCCCGGCCTCCTCCTTCACCACGTAAGGTTTCGCTGCCCACTGTTGAAACGCATGCTGCTCGCCGCACCCCTTCCCTCTCGGTAGAAGAAATATTTCGCGAGCGCCGAGAAAGAGATGGAAGGCAAGGGAGGGAAAAAAATAATAAAATCGGAGGAAAATTTCGCAACCGCCCTTCACCTTGTCACGCACGGTACGTCATCCACGTAGCTCTCTACTTGAGAGAACAGGAGCGATGACACGAGCGTGCACGCACGAAAGAAGGTGAAATGACGCGAACGCCCGCCGGAGGGAGGGGGTGGCGTGGGGGAAGGGTGGGAGTTTAGGGGGGGGGCACGTGGGGAGCTGGGGGTGTTGTACAGACGCAGCCAGGCGGGCAGAAGCACTGAAGGCGAGGCGGCGAGCACGCCGGATCCTGATTTCAAACGGCCTCCTCTCGGATGCTATGCCCCGACGCGGTTTACATTCGTTGCGGCTTTCCTTCATTAAGTCGCCCCACCTCCCAGTGCTCCCCGGGAAGGGAGATGAAGAGGAATGGGAGGAAGAGAGCGGGGGATTCAGAGGGGGTGGTGGGGGAAGGGTGAGTTGGGAAGCCAGGACGAAGAAAAATACGTCAAAGAAAGCGCGGTGAAAGAGTGAAAGAAGCGGAGGAAGTGGGGGGGGGATGAGGAGTTAGTCGAGGGAGTGGGGTGGGGGAAAGATATTTTTTTAATGAAGTAAAATAGACCCCTGCTCATAAGCATCCTTCTCTAACGCACAAAGCGTTGTTTTCCAAACCGTGCATCCCGACTTCGTGGAAAGGTACTGGATGACGTCATGAAGGCGTCAGAAGGGGTGGATAAAAGAAAATTGATAGGAAAAAATCTTTTGAAAATTATAAGATTTTAATATCAACTTCTAATCCCGAAGAATTTTTTCGGCATTGATCGATGGTGTTTGCTTTTCATTTAAATTCGTTTCGTTGTTTTTGATTGGTTGATACGAATGGATTTTCTTCAACAATTTTTAAAATATTAAAACTAAACCCTTATTATTATTTGATTTACATTTTTTAATAGTTATGGGGTATTTCTGTACTGCTGTAAAGATTTTTGAACATTCAATGATTTTCAATATACCCAAACCCATAGTGTTAATTACTTTTTATCTTAAGTTATTACATTATTTTCCATAGCGTTTGAAAAACCGACAGGTTTTTAGGAGCAATGAAAGAATTATGCGACTCCTCTCCCAAAACCTCCATTTAAAGGTGCAGCGTAAAGATAGGTGCGACAACATGAGTGCCAAATGTATCTGAGTGGCACATCTCGTGGTTTTCCTTCTTAACACGTCAAAGTACTGTTAAAAGAGTAAAATCATCTATCCATGGTGAGTTGAAAACTTTGATATTGTAAGGAGATTGTGAAACCTGAATAAGTACTTTTCATGGAATGACTTTAAACAGACAATGGATATGACAATAAAACACCCAGCGATGAATATATAAGCTTACACCAGTTAGTCAAAATTATTCTCGTAGATCTACTTAATCCTTTGATAAAATTTTACGAATTATATTTCACGAGGAACCAATTGCATTTTGTAAGGTGCTTCCCCCATTTTTTCTCAATATACTTGAGCTCGTTTCCTGAGCCGGTTCAAATATTCACATAACACACTTGAAAAAATAAAAGCAATTACTATCCTAAACAATAGTCTGTAGATCAGGTACGTTTCTGATTGACAGTTGGATAATATGCCCGTAACAGATAACACGTGAATGGTGACATTAAATTTAAGAGACAAGAAATAAATTTCGCGATGCCAATAGAGAGGATACATAAAATATATAAATACACTATAGGAGGGGGGAGAGAGAGAGAGAGAGGAAGACGCGAGTAGGACGTCTGGGGAGGAGGAGACGTCAAGTCTTAGGGAGGGAGTCGGAGGGGAGGAGAGGGTGGACAGTGAGGAGATGGAAGTTAGTCAACGGTGGAAGTGGAGGGTGAAGAGAGAGAGAAACGGAGGAACGCGATAGGAGAACTGGGGTGGGAGGAGGAGAGGAAGGAGGGATGGGGAGAGGGTGGAGAGGGGGAGAGAGGAAGTGAAAGACGAGGAGAGGAAGGCAGCGGGAGGGAGTTGGTGGGGGAAGAGTGAAGAGTGGAGGGGACAAGAGGGAGAAGGAAGAGGTGGAGGAGTTGGAGAAGAGATAGGTGGAGAGAGAGAGAGAGGTACGGAGAGATAGAGGGGGGAGAGGTCGGGGGAAAGGAGTGACAGAGACAGAGAGAGAGAAACAAGGAGAGGGAGTGAGAGAGAGAGAGTGGACTACCATCGGACCGTTTTCGGAGTCTGCGCACTCTCCCCCCTTAAACTCTTAAACATATTCCGCTCTCGGCGAACTCGGCAGTATTCCGCCGCGGACTCCAGCGGGGCCCGCGAGCGGGGAGATCGCTTCCACGGCGCGGAAAGAGCTCCCTCTCTCACTCCCGCGCGCGTGCCTCGCTCGCTCTTCGCCGTTCTCCGACCGACGGGTGCGTGCCTTCGTGTCCGCCGGAGGGAGGGAAAAAAATCTACCCACCCCCCCACGACCGTTGGCCATTTTACTCCCCCAGAGTGGGGAAAGAGGAAGAAAGGGACGAGAAGGAATTAGAGAGAGAGAGAGAGGGAGGGAGGGAGGGAGGGAGATTAACTGCGGAAAGTTGTGTAGGTGGGGGAAGGGGACTTGGAAATCGGACGGGGGAGGTTTGCACGCGGTGGACGCCGGAGAGGAGGAAAAGGGCGGGAGGCGGATAGATAGACACGGAGAGCGCGGCGCTCGGAGAGCGGAGGTCGAGGAAATCTCGAGGAGAGTTTCCTGAGTTGAGAGGGAGAGGGGAGGTTAAGAGGGGGAAACTGGTGTGTTGGGTGTGGGTGGAGTGAGACAGGAGACGGCGAGGAACAAAAGAAGACGAAGGAGGAGGAGGAGAAGATAAGGGGGGGCAGCGAGGGTGTTTTCGTCAACGGCGAGCTCCCTAGTCAACGACGAGATCAGCGGCAGGGAAGGGGAGCTGCAGATAGAGAAACAGAGATGGGATGGGGATGTCTTAGAAACGCGCTAGTTGGCACGCGAGTCGGTTGACAGGAGAGGAGGAAGAGTTGCGAGGGGGTAGAGGTGCGGGGGAGGCATAGGAAGTGGGGTAGGGAGATAGAGAGGGAGAGAGACATTTTGTTCGGGGGCGTTGGGGAAGTCGGGGGATCCTTGAGGTGGGACGAGAATGCGCTCGGCCCCCGCTCGGGGGCGGGAGAAGGAATGAAGGGGAGAGAGAGAGCAAGAGGGAAAAGGGTTGAGGAACGTCGAGAAATAAGACGGAGAGAGAGAGAGGGAGAGATAGAGAGGGGGATAAGGAAAGCGCGGGTGGAGAAGAGAAGAAAGAGGAAGAAGGAGGGTGAGCGGTTGTGATTGTGTGTGGGTGTGTGTGTGTGTGCGGGCACGTCTGTGTAGTGAGGAGAGATAGAGAGAGAGGGCGGGTGAAAGATTGGGGGCTGGATCCGTCGCTTCCTTTCCATCCGTTTCCTTTAACCTTCCCGGAGCGTGTTTTCGTCACGTGCGCCCCCTCGACCCTAGACGCGCAGGACAGTGAGAGAGAGAGAGAGGGAAAGGAATACGAGGGAGGTCCGACGGAGGGATCGGCGGCACTCGGCGCGCGCGCTTGGGGGAGGAGGTGCGGTGGAGTGGTCGCAAATCGGGCGATTCGAGTTCTCGACAAGTGTGACCGGCCATGGTTGTGACTGCCGGGGTGGCGCGGCCCCTCGTGTGATGACCCGCGAGTCCCCCGTGGACTCCGGGAGGGAGGGCGTCCGTCCCGGGGAGAGCCCCCAGACTCCGCGGGTGGGTGGCGGCGCCGGTGGTTTTGGTAGTGCTCGTGGTGCCGTTGCCGGCGGGAGCGGAGGGGGGTCGAGCGGTTGCGTCCCGCGGTGGTGGTGGTCGTCTTGAGTCCGGCCATGGCCTCCAACTTCCCCGACTTCTCCCAGTTGGGCGGAGACTCGTACGAGTACGCGGGCGGAGGGGCCAAGATACCGGACAACACGCCGGAGTTACTCTATAAGATGTGCAAGAAGATAGCACAGCTCACCAAGGTAAAGTTCACCACAGTGGATATAACCCACGCTATCGGCCTTAGCAATTCTGAAACAAACGGGGTAACTCCTTTGGCTGTGAATGAGATATTCAATTGTGGTCATAGAAGTTTCCTACAGGAGTTGCGGTTCCCTCCAAGTGCAATTATGATTTAACGGACTAGGGATGGTTTTAAATGGACCCGGCTAATACATCTTATTGTCTTTTTAAGCTTGAACTAAAACGAAAACTTTAAGGCTATCCCACGCATAAAAATAATGCGTTATTTAGACCTGCATGCGCTATACCTCTCTTATTTCCTTTCAAAATGCCTATTCTCTTCCTCCCTCTGCTTAATTTCTCAAGCATTCTACCCTCTATTACCATCTTCATCATCCCATGATCTCTCAGTAACTTCTGGTGCTGCCTTCTTCGAATTTTTCCTAATAACATTCTCTCTTCCGAAACATACTGAGGATTTCGTTTGGTTTTCTTTCTCTCCGACACTCACCTCTCATAAGTCTTAAATTAAACCTTATCCTTTTTCCTCAACGGTTATGCAGTAATCATAATAATGAACCAATGACTGGGAAGATATTCATACTGCCAAAAACAATTCTTTTCTGAAACTAAAGCCATTTCCTACGAGTCAACACCGCACCAACTTCTGATTTTCATCATTCATTCTGAGACTTAAACCCAATTATAACCGGTCCATTATTTATATAATTAATATGTCAAACAAGTGGAAACTCCGCTATATGAAATGAAGTCTCCAAAAATAAATTACAGTTCAAATGATGATGATGGCACTCTTACTCGTAAAGAATAACCGGTGACATGAAGCCAGAATGAGATATTTTTTGCCAGGGGCTTTCAAGAAAATTTAATGGATTTTTATGAAGCAAGAAAAGATCAATGCCCAGGGGCAGAGGGTTACCACTGGGGTGAAAGCCAAAAACCGGTCGCTTTGTAAAGGGAATCAACGGTGTAGGCGCGGAAACGAGAACAGCTGTGCGAGTGAATCTGTGGAGAGGACCCTTTCAGACTACGAAATGACAGAAGTTTCAGACAACCACATGAAACCGGGGTTTCGTATGTATGGGAAGGTATAATGAATAATTGATCAGGTTTTATTTGATACTTTTCCTTCATCCCAAATAAGAAATCATTAATATTTTTTACAGAGAAATAAGCTTCGGTTTCCGATAGTTTGGGAAAGCCACAAGATAGTTCGCAAGAGGCAGAACACCAAGGAGCAGGAAGGTTACGCTACTGCTTCAGGTGCGCTCCCTAGTTGCTATGGTCCCCTTTAGTTAGCATATTTCGTTAATTATGGAAAATATAGGTATGTGTTTGAGAGTGAGAGAGAGGAAAGAGGAGGATGGAAATTCGGCGTAAGAATCAAGGAGGTTGACTCGTGATTGCACTTGTCAATGTGACACCTTAGCTCACGTATTAACAACGAGTGATGAAAAGGTTTTTAACACCCATTCATTCGGAGCACGTTCACAAATATGAAGCGTTTGTATAATTTTCAAGGACTATGAGATTCTTATAAATTTTTTAAACGTGCTGTATTTTGGACTAGTTCTGAGGCGCCACTTTCTATGACTATGCGATTTCGATATATTTTTATTAGGTAATCTACCGGTTAAGGTAGGTTTTTGGGTGGACACAACTATCAAATAAACATTTTGTAACTCCAAACAAAACCCAATCCAGCAACCTAAACTACATCAGGTCTCTCTTCTTCTCTGTGTACTTCTTTCCTCCCTTCATCCCATCCAACATCCCTATCCTGTTCTTACCCTTTCCTCGCTTGCCCAACATTCTCCCCTCTATTACCTTCTTCAACATTCCACTACTGCTCAATACGCCTTTCATCCATTTTTCCTGCCTCCATAGGATTTCTCTCAACAAACCCCTCTCCTCACCCACCATCTCCAGTACTTCCTCATTTGTTTTCCTTTCTTTCGATATATATTTTCCTGCAAATTAATTAATTTAATTTTAAACGAAGGCGGGTGGGTGTAACATGTTATGTTTTTACAACATTATTACAACTGCCATATGGCTGCAGACTTGCTATCAGCTTTTCGTGTGAACGACACGTTTTTCTGCACCATTAATCCATAATTCTTCTTCTGGTGGTTCTTCACTGCCATGAAAGTGCGTATAAAACCTTGGCTTTTCGATCTCAATTTAAGAGTAAACTAGCAATGTTAGACCGAAATTTGTCATCGTCGATTTATAGAGTGCACCTGGTATTACAAAACAGAGGAAGTTCCATCAAAATGACACATACCTGAAATCTCGATTCATCTTCCATAATCGATTCTTAGGGAACGGAGAGATGGTGTCTACAGTTTGACGTCTCATTTGGAGGAAAGTTTTCCGCTAACGAAACGCTCTTCTTGCGACAGCCAAGCCTAGCTAAGGACCGGAATATCGCGTGAAACTCGTCATTCTCGGGAAATTCACCCGAATCCTCGGCATGATAAGGCAGCTCAATTTGTAGTCATCGTTGAACGATGACTATCGAGTTGGTAATTCATCCGTACCAAATGAACGGAAAAAAATGTTTATAATGAAAAACTGCCTCTCAATAAGCGTTTATTTTTTTAATGCTTTTAAGGTCTTTTATTTTATGATATTCATCACCTGGGAATTAAACCATATAATTAAACTAATAATCTGGTTATAAAAATGCACTGAGGTACACTTCCGCCTTTCTTTGAACATTCCACGTTGGAAGAGGACAATTGAACTAAGAAACTTTAGAACTCTGCGAAATAATTTCGGACTCAAAAATTTACCTCATGGACGATGAACAACAGAGGGACATAATATCAACCCAAGGGTAACCTAATACCTAGGAGATTGAAGTTTTTTCAATAAACTTAAACGAGTACATTAAAAACCTATATACTTCAAGCGCAGACTGCGTTCTATTGATTTCGGTAATTATGGAGATTAAAATATTTCACATTTCGCGTTCGTCTTGAGTTTGAGAGCGCAATGCTACAAATATAAAAGGGCACTCCAATTAAAAAATGAAGATTGCAAGGTGACATTAGTTCCACGAGAAATTCACCGCCACGAGAATCTTCGTGCGAAGCTCATGTACTCGTAGAACTGACTTTTTGACGATTTGTTTACGCTGCTTCTGCCAAAAGTTAATAAAAATATGATGATTTTATTGTTTTTAGAATTACTTAATTCATTGCGCAAATTACTACCTAACATTCAATTACTATTTGATACACGACAAGTGTTAATCCTTCAAGATTTAAAAGCTGCTTGAAAGTCTAAGAAATAGCTCCGAAATTATCCGCGGTTTAAGATCACTACTTCAAATTTCATGAAGAAATTGCAAATGAAAATCGTTTTCCATTTTTTTAACTTCATAGTACAAAGGTTAAATCCACAATGCTATTGTGCACTTAAATGCATATTTATATAAAACTTATTAAGGTATATAAAATTCATATGCATCTACTGAACATTTTTACTGTCACTTACATACTCTTAAATCATTGATCAAATTCTCATGCCCGCATATTTACGCTTATTGAAATACCTAAGGCATTGTAATAAGCGTAATTACTTTGGTAAAACTTTCGCTTAAATTATATTTAATTTTGCGCATCTAAAAACTTCAGAAAGTTAATGTATCATAAATTGTACAGAAATAAAATTTATATGTTAATGCGTTTCACATAAACAATCAATGACTTTAAAACGTTTTTCTCAAATATTTCGGAAATCTAGGTTACATGATTTGTGGGAAAACTGCGGAACTCATAGGTAAAACAAGAGTTAGAGTATACGATAAAATCAAACCCATTACATGATGGCAATAAATCCAGGTTACGGTTACGTTTGAAGTCAGTACATTGATAATAATTTAAATATGTTCCTCTGTGCCAAGGAATTCCACTTTACTCCTTTTCCCACCTGCAGAGATAATTCATGATTTTTATGACGCTTTTATGGTCGTTGGAAACTTTTCGAACTTTAAACTTGTATTCCTCGATGTTAAAGTTAGATGGTAACTTTCTGAATTTCCAAGTCTTGTTTCGGAGCAAAATTCCAACAGATCACTGTCGTTTTAATGGAATTTCGACTTTTCATGGCCAATAACCTGTCAAAGTATGTGTCAGAAATAAAATTGAAGGATGGATAATTAGAAGCGGTCCTTTTAACTCAGCGGTGAAACTTTACATCGAAATTTAGTCTGAGAAAATACCATGCAATACGCGGAATAGCAATGAAAAGTGATTCCCATTTCCTTTAAATCACCTCAAATAAAAACATTCCAAATTACTATCATGGAGAAAAAGTTAAATATTTAATTTAATTTAAGTTAAACTGCTTTAGGCAAAAGTTCACATGCAAGCGCATGCACACTCTATCATTTAGAGTCACGTGAACTTTATCTAATATTTCTCCATTGGCTCGTTTGGCAGTTTTAAATGTTAATAATTTATCTATATTTGTCGTAGAAACTACATTTTAACGCAACCATTTCAGAGAGTAAAAATCATTCGCCTTGAGCGGGATCCCGGTCAAGGCGAATGATTTTTACTCTCTGAAATGGTTGCATTTTAATGCACACATAGCGGGTGACTCCGTTAAAGTTACTGTTACAGTTTCTTGAAATTTTTCTACATTTTAACGTTCAATTTAAATGTAGGAAGAATATTTGGCATGCCTTATGGCTTAGTTATAGATTTTACGGAGTACAACGTCCTGATCAGAAAATAATGAGGCCTAATATTGCTGACTTTTTGAGCAACTCGACCTAAGTCTTATCACACCGCAATATCAAATATATAACTCAGTTCCTTGACACAATAACGTTCATATTTGATGCAGGAATAGGACTCGTGTGTCTTACGCGATGAGTATGAAGGTCAGATTAGGAAAACCTCCCACTAATAAAGAGTTCTAAGATTCTCCGGAGAGTAGATCCCACTGCCAATTACGTGAGAGCACAGTACATTAGCCACGTACTATCAGCAATACTTGTTAATTGTCTGGACGAATTAATTTTTACTGACCACTGATTCAATGTATCGGTACAATGTAACAGTTACCACAACTGCCTCTCAAATGACACACATAAATAAAAACATAATGTATTCGTTCTGAGAACAATGAGTTTCCTTCTTATTGTTCAAAAATGTCGTCCATTAACTGCTTCACGTTCCGTAAGTAAAATGATGAAATAATTCATTCAAGCTGGAGATTATATTGAAAAAAAATTGTAGCAAAGCGTAAATAATACATTTTTATGGTAAAAGTTTTCAGTTTATCTTTCACATATGAAATAAATCAGAGCATATAGAGATGGAATAATGTAACTTACGAATAGCTAAATAAGTTGATACCACATGAGAAGATATAACGTCCGTCCAGTTATTGTTGCCTCAAGAATTCGGCTTGTAGTGGAATCATGTTGTTATCATATTTTTATTCTGTATCAAGAATGATAAAATATTCGAAACCACGAAGATTGCTCAATTAAATGATATTTTCATGACGAAGTGTTCTACATGACACGACTGATTACGACGAGTATGACCATAATCATTTGGTGAAATTATTTTTGGAAATACTAGCGGATACAACTCTGAAAGTATCTCGATATAATTTTCAGAGTTACACTAAATATGTCCATGCAACAATAACATTTATCCTTCGCACAAAGCTACACTTTCTACAACTAAAGTACTAAAACTGCAAAGGTACTATTCCGAACCAATTGTTCTCTGAAAAGTTGACGTGAAAGTTCTGGAACAAGTTTCTTCCAAATAAGATCTTGAACAATTTAACAATCAAGAACTGAATATTGACTCAAAGTTTTAAATAACGGGTACTAGACGAAGACGATATCCATTTAAACCTGTGGCGTACTGCAACATCCACAAAGTTAAGGCCTCGTCGGTTTAGTCTTTAGACTGAAAGCTACTTTAAAAACCTAGGCACACCTTGAATGAGAATTGAAACATCTACGGCCAAAAACCTCGCGACCCCTCACTCGTCATTTGGAACGTAAAATTGTCCCGCCGGCGAGACACGGGGTGTACTTAACTCGGTAACTCCTTCCGCTCACGTCGCTCGAAAACTTCCAAGCCCGTAGTCACCGCGATGTGTATCTCCCACCTCTGGGGAAGGGAGGGGTTAGGGATGAGGGGAGGGAAATGGGGATATTGGAGCGGGTGTGGTGTCCACACGAAGCCCGCGTCCCGTGTCCTTCCGCCCTTGCGCGTTTCACCCCCCCCACCCCACTCACTCTTTCTCTCTCGCTCTCACGCACACTCTCTACAATCCCCTCTTCCTCCTACCAATGGATCCGCTCTAATCAATCAGCACCGATAGATTCCCGAGCGACGTCAGCGCTTTTAGCACGGAGGCGACCGATTCCGCGTGGAGTGAAACTCTGGCGGGCAAGAAACACAAACGACGCGCGAGCTGGGGGGGGGGATGGGGTGGGAGGGAGAAACGAAAGGAGGAAATCGGTGGTGCGGTCACCTGCCCTCGTCGGGAATCGTTTATTTATGCGAATGCTGCGTTATCCCCTCGGACCTCTCCATTTCAGACGGGCTGCACCCCACCACTCCCACCCTGGTCCACCCTTCCCGCCCTACCCGCTCGCCACCATCTCTAACGCACCAAACTCTCCCCACCCTCCCTTTCCCACCTCCTCCACGCACGCGCGTAAATAAATGAACACTGTTTTGCTTTGGAGTGGTTGTTGCGTATTGGTCTCCGCGGTGAGCATGTTTTGGCCACCACTTACACTGCCCGAAATGAAAAGGTACATTTTGACCGGACCCGTCCTCGTGTGTGTTCCATCAGACCTGGAACGTTTGTGCTATTTAATGTCGGCAATTACGTTGGGGTGAACAGTGAAAGTGTTGTACGTGGTCAAATGCTAACAACTTCTACGCATGAGTGTTCATTACCGTGCATATAAAGTCTAATTATGATCAACAGAAAGGATTTCAGGGATAAGCGTACGTAACTAGAAAAGAAAAGTAGCCCAATTATGTACTCCTGAAATTCTGCTTAACCCTTCTATCGTTCTTTATGATTTCCTCTTTCGCTATCGTTTGTGTAAGGCTACTGTTACAAATTATTTATTATAATTTTATGGCTACATTAACATAATCACAAAGATGTGGTATTCCAGTGGTCAGGGTGCTGAACTATTGACCGGAGGGCCCAGGTTCGATTATGGATGAAGCTCCTGGATATCCTCATCTCCAACCATGTTATATGATTTTTTTCGGTGCTAGATCTTTGTGGGAAACCATGGGTGGTGCTGGGTTAAAGGAAAGGAGATCGACCCCTCCCCTTCTCTGACGTGGGAATTTCACGCGCCGTTAGTTTAGTGGCCAAGGTAAGCTCTACCCTCGCCCAGCAAACCTACCTTCAGGTCGATAACCGTGGGTTTTTTAATATAACACAATTGTCTAATTTTATACACTGCAATTTATGATTCCTGTTACCATATTGTTAAAGTTATTTAATTCAAATCGAACCAATGTGGCATAAAATGAGGAGATGTCTTTGTAATTTAGAGAGTCTGACCAATGTGATAGAAAAATCTCTGACTTCAAAGGATTTATTCCGTTTCTGAAGATTGAATTTCTCTCTTGTCAAGAAGAGGGAATCATTAAAGAGATTATTGCTAGAAAAAAAATATATATAATATTAGGGTCCCTAGAGTACTGTTAAGGCTAAAATATTTTTTTAAAGTTTTATTTCATTCATTAGGAACGTTGGAGCCTAAGTTCATAGATACGTGTAGTCCAAAAATTATGGTCTGCACTTATCAGCTTTGGCCTCAATTTATTTATCCACTCAACAGTAATTCCCAAGCGAAGGTCAATAAGACGAAAGAAAATTAAAAATTGTTATTTAGAGAACAGTTGACGAGTAGATTGCGCAACTTTGAGTGGTATGGAAGATCATTCATCCTCACTTGCTGTTTAATATCTTAGGATTTTACCACCGATGCTCCACGCGCTTACTTAGATCCTAGAAATATTTCATAAATCAGCTCGAAAAATTATTCCGTAGATATCTTTTTGAATTATCCTGCACGACAAGAACCATTTTGCTGGTCTTCTAAACTAATACTTTAGTTTCGACATCTGCTAATTTCCGCGGGCTTTGACCTCACCACTCATCTTCCTTCCCTTCCCTTATCCCTCTCTTTCTCTCCCTTATCATCCTCTCCTTACCCCCTTTCTTTCTTCTTCCTTCACCCTTTCTTTCTCCCTTCCCTTACCTAATTCCGGGGTAAAAAAATTTGTTTTATGCGTTCTTATTTTTTTTTTCCTTTCCGCGCGCGCAGTTGAAAAATGGGGAGGAAAGCCGGCGAGGCAATTGACTGAGTTATTCATGGAGTGTCATCTGGCTAGGTGACCCTCTTTTGGAAGACTGGAACAAATGTAGACAGATAGAAGGCTTGGCGGGGACGGTGAGGGGAAACGGTTAGGGAGGGAGAAAGGGGATGAAGGGTGCGAGGAGGCAGGGAGAGAGGGATGCAGGATGTGGGGAGGGCAAGAGAAGGTAGGATAGGGGTTCGGAAGGACCCGGGGGGGGATAAGGAAGGAGGACAAGGAGGTAGGGGGTTTGGTGAAACGGAATGAGACGGGATAAGGGGAGAGAGAGAGAGAGAGATTTAGGTTCGGGGGAGAAAGAGGGAGATACGGGCGGGAGGGAGAGTGGTATACAGGAAGAGGTGGATGGGAGTGACAGGGAGGGATTGGCGGAGAAGTAGAAGAAAGCCACTGGCCACGGAAACGGGGGAATAATTAATGGGAAGGAAGAGAATTAGGAGGAAGAGGATGAGATGGACGGTTGAAAGAAAGAGTGAGGGAGATAAAGTTACAGTCACGTGCTCGGAAAGGAATAACTTTGGAAAAAAAATGATAACAATGATACACGTTCTAGGCCTTATTAACCTCTTCCTGAAACGGTGCCAATCTCTCGTGTGAGCCCGCTACCTTAGCGCACGACCTCCCTCCACCCGCCCCAACTCCCCTCCTCACTCTCTCTCCTCCCAACAGTCCTTTCAGCGAGAGTTGGCATCTGGCGTGCCAATTTAATTTGTACTGGCAGTCGCTCCGTTAGGCGGAATTGATTTTGATCGATGCCCGACGGAAGTGAAACTCCACGGCGCTGACTCTGGTTAACAAACGAAGTGTATTTCTCCGCCCGTGATTTCCCGAGCACTATGTTTGCTTCAAGTCAGGTGATCACAAGCTGAAACGGGGAAGGGAATTAGGGAATTCTGGAAGTTTTGGCCGACTATATTTCGGTTGCAGGGGAAATGCGTTGGAAAAATGAACTCATTGTCACTTGCATCGGAATATTTCTTGATGCACAATTGAGTGTTCAAGTATTGTTTCAAGCATTCACAATAATTTGCAAGCAGTCACATCACGGCAGAGTTAACCCTTCTTTTCTTAAAGTAAATATTTACACACATTTGCATAGAATGGTTTTCATTTAGAAACCTTGTGGCCGACACTCGGGGAACGTTTCTTCGCTAACTTATGTGGTGCTACTGAATATAAACAAATGACTTAATTAAAAAAATCGCAAGAATTAAAAATCACAAAAATTGATTTGGCATCTAACAGCAATTTGCGGCTTTAATGAGGAAATCGCGAAATATTTACAATATTCTGTGAAGTTTTAATATGTGAAATGAAAACCATATTAGGAATTAAATTGACAGCAATTTTAACATTTATACATGACCGCATGATAAAATTGGCAACATGAAATGAAAAATTTGTATTCATCCATCTAGATATATTCGTAGCTATCGTTTAAATAATTACTGATAGGTTAAAGAAATTTCCTCGAATCAATTTAATCTCACTTGATTAGGGATATTGGTTGCGACTGAAAAATGATATTGCTCGACTACAACGTTATAATTTGATGAGAGAACATTAAGTAAAATGACAGGCGAAGACGAACATGGGGAAAATTGAATAGAAAGTCTAAACTTCGAAGCAGAGCGAAGCCAGGAAAAAATACTAAGGGAATGAAGACCATCATCAGTCCGTGAATTTGAAGGTTGACTGACAGTGGCCTTCCATATTACCCTTCATAATATTAATTCGTGCGCCGCATTTCTCGCATCCATATTTATATTATTTTCATATTCAGTTGTTTCTTGTCGGACACGTCCCTCGATTCCCTTCTCCCATTAGGTTTATATTGATTCCATTGTTTTGGTTGTGGTGATACAGTTGGTAAACCACTGGGTTGCCGACCAAAGTACCCGGGGTCGATTCCCGGTGACGCTTGTGTGATTTTTCAAGCACCAGATCTTCCTGGGGAATCGCAGGCAGCACAGAAGAAGGAATGCCTCCCTCTCTAACCTGATGTCAAAATTTCACGCGCGCCGTTGGGCTTAGTATTAGGTGACCTCTACCCTCACCCATCAAACTAACCTTCAGGTTGATCACTATGTTCCAAAATTCCATCATAACCAAAAAAAACTCTACTGGCTCTCCTTGTCACGCCTATTTCTTCGTATTCTCTTTTTCCTGTTGTAACCTCCTCATCTCTCAATGTATCTGTATATTAATCCTTCCGAATCAAATATTAGAATTCGAGGGTCCTAATTCTCCTCCGGTCCATCTCTCCAACGATCCGTGGCTCTTACCAATAGAGTTAATACTCTTTTCACGCAAAATATATCCCATACTGTTTCCTGGCGTGAAAATATATCTTCTTCGTGCATGGCGGTAACCTCTTCGTCATGAGCGCTCTCTGAGCTCGAGCTATTCTGTTCTTGATGCCCGTCAAGCTCCTTCAATCCCATGCTACGCCGCTCGTCTGACGTGGTTGAAAGATTTCAGTTGCGATTCGCTTCACAAAGCTTGGGCTTAGTAGCGCTTTAGTATATCATTCCTATTAATCATCTTGAAGCAATCAGGAAATGGTTGAAATATTGTGCTCGAAGATACTTTTGAGTATGCTCAAAAAATTGCCATGTCAAATACTGTGAGGGAGAATCATAATACATTTCCCATGCAAGTTATTTTGAATGGAGTTGGTGGAAGACTTGACTCCTAGCCTAAATTTTTCTTTCGTTTTAACTACTTATTTCCTCCCGTGTATTATTCGTAGTGTGGCGATGCTGTATGCGTGATTATTTATCAACATTTTTGGGATTCCCATTCTTAAACTTAGTCATAACATCCTCGCTGGTTGGGCTTCATTTAGAATACGTTGCGGGTTCCTCACGAAGTTGGATTAGTTGCCGAATTAGATCGCGTGCAGCGTAGAGGAGCTAGATTTGAAAAAGCTGTTCTGATAAACTTAACGGCGTATCCGAAATATTGCAGGAGCTAGACTGAGAATCACTCACGGTGCTAAGGTTAAATTAGAGATAAAATCTCTTGCATAAAGTGAAAACACGTCTCTTTATGACTGATGTTGAAAATGTATTATTACGCCCATGGCACTACGGTATGAGAGATCATGTCAATAAAGTTAACGTGATTAAATGGAGAACAGATTTCAATGTCAATTTTTCCTCGAAAGATAAGGGATAAAAACAACATTGTCCGACCGCGGTGGGGTCATATTCGGGTCAAAATTGGTCTGGCGTGAATTCACCCCCTGCCACACACCCTAGCGGTGGTTTGAAGGGTACTAAAATAAAAATGATGAGAAAACATAAGCCGCAGCTTTCTTAAGCATACGCGGATTCATTAACCTTCATGGTGAGCACAATATATTGTCGCACAATTGTTGGTGAACGATTGAGTTCCCGAGAATGTAGTGGATGAGAAAGGGTTCAAAGGAGGTTCAAACGGGGTTCGCGGGCGAGGACAAACGAGAGTAATATGAAGGAGTGAAAAGGAGAGAGTGCAAATGTGAAGCGATGGGAGGAGATGACATGAGAGACGGACGCAAGAGTTTTTTGAAGCACACAAAGGAGGACGTGTTTTCCCAAAACAAATGGCTAAGCCGTTCGGGAGTTTCAAGCGCTTTATTTTATTCGTTGAACAAATGCACTCGCTCTCCCCTCACACCCCTTCCCTTCCACCCGCTCTCCTTCCACCGCCGCCAACCCTCCGGTTCGCCGAATCGGATTGTTTCGAAGCCAGGGTCGGGGGATCTATGTCTTTCAAGGGTGCGAAACCGATCCCATTTAAATGAGTCCTTTTTTTTCAATCGGTAATTTATACCGGACTGCCTGATGTGGTTTTTGAACTTTGTCCTCCAAATAAATTAAAAATATAACAAATAAATTAATGTCCGAGGACGTCGACCTCGAAGTAAAGTGCTGATAATGATCAGAAATCATTCGCCAGTGAAATCGATGACTAAACCGTGTCCGTGACAGCGATTGGTTCGGACACCATTATCCAGCCTTTACCTTTCGCAAAAAAGAAACGGGCCAATTCACATTTTTGGGGACAGTCTTGATATTGCCGATGCTTATTCTCTTCTCTTCCGTACTGGTCTTCGATCAGATGCCCATTGAACAAGAGCTCCGGCTAATTTCTCATCGTAAAGAATCAGAATGATTTCAAGACCCATTTCCTTCATAGAAATTTGGCAATATACGTTAAAAAATTTCACTGCTGTCTACTTTTGGGATATGACACGTTAAATAAGTCCTTAAAAGCTATTTATATGCCACGTATTCATCACACCCACTTACGCAATCGTTAAAGAGTACAGTAACAAGCAGGTAAACTGGATTCTGAGAACGATTGCGGTTAATTAAAATAGCTTCATCACTTGAAAACGTGATATTAGTTCTTTAAAGTATTGAGGGCATCATCAACCTACTGGAGATAACCAGCGAAACCGTTGCATCTAGTTATGAAACTCAAATGATGCAGTCAAATTATTGATGCGACTTGTATCATTCATCTGTTTTTTTTGACTCACGAAACTCGCAGAGTTGACATGATATTTAGTCTCATTAAAAGTTTTTGTTTTGTTATTAAAACCGAGGTAGGTGAGCGTTTAGACGATGAACAACTTTGTTTGTATGAATCCGGAGATGAAAACTTGTTTTATTTTCGAAGGTCTTAACATTCCAATTTGCGCTAGAAATAAATTCACTCGTGTTTACTTCCCACCTTCGAGGCCTCACCGTTAAAGCAGAACGCCAAAAGCTTAGCACAGTTACGTACAATGTTTGCCAATGTCATAGTTTTAACACGAATTTAAGATTCCAATGAGATTAAATGCGTTCATTCGAAAGCTTATGTTCGTACAAAATTAAAGACGCACGTGGAGTTTTTATTAAAACTATGGCTAACAAAAGAAAATAATTATCATTCAAAGAAGCTTAGACGTCATGTCAATACAAAAAATTAACCAAATTTAGTTGCCCTTTGGTGATAAACCCCGCCTTCATCTTTATCGAAAAGAACATGACCATTATATAGAAGAACGTGATGTCAAAGCTAACTCATTCAAGAACGCTTCTTCCATAAGAACTTACGTAATAGCAATAACTTAAATTTTCCCTCTTCTTCCTTTCTCTCTCATCCTCCCTTTAACAGTACTTGTCCTTTGCCCTCTGCACACAAATACGCTGGTTTATGCTTTGCTAAGTTTTTCAAGTTCCTCACCGCACACGGACACTGATACAAATTTAATGAACTACACCAGCTTACTGGCAAGAGCTGATAGCCAGCGTGAACACAAATGGATCTATAATTCGAGTTCTCATGCATTCGAGTGTACGTTCACAGGAATGTAACCTGCCTAAGCCTTAAAAAAGAAACACAACTTTGTTGATCCCCACTCGCTTTGACGCCGACGCAAAGTACACCTCCTGCAGGCCCTCTCCCCTCGGCCTCCACCACTTAAACTCTCCCAGCTTAGGCCTATCACCCCCACTTCTCAAACACTCCCTCCACCTCCCCTGCCTCGCATATGCTGCTGTATTTCCTTGCAACACCACTTGGAAATTCTGTTTTGCATCGAAATCATGGCCGTGAACAATAAAGTCATACGTGGAAGTTACTGTAAAGTTGATACTCCATCAAACGTTCCCAGCTTGTTTGTGACGCTTTATATTCACGTTCACGGTTTTAATCCAAAGCATTTAAAACAGTAATTGACACATATCTGCCTAAAGAGCATATAATTCATATTTATTTCCGACGGAGAATTGGGTACCGCTCCATTGGCTAGGATTCTTTCTTAAAATTTCAATAGAAAATCATTTAAAATTGAATATAATTATTTAATGTTCATAAAGAATTTTTCGTAGAAAAATGTTTCCCAAAAAAAAAATTAAAATACCCATATGCTCCGACTGATATGCTAAACTTCTTCAAACTTCATCGAAAAATCGACAGTGCGAATATTTTGTGACTCCCAACAAAAAACAATCCCGCAACACACTCTACATCACGTCCCTCTTCATTTCTGTGTATTTCCTTCCTCCTTTCATCCCGTCCAACATCCCTATCCTGTACCTGCTCTTTCCTCGTTTGCCTAAAATTCTCCCCTCTATTACCTTCTTCAACATCCCACTGCCGCTCAATATGCCTTTCATCCATTTTTCCTGCCTCCATAGGATTTCTCCCAACAAACCCCTCTCCTCACCCACAATCCCTAGTACTTCCTCATTTGTTAATATATATCTATATAACGTATACACACACACGCTAATACACATACCCACGAGTCCAAATACCTAAATAGACTTGTATCTCTTATTAAAAATTGTCCATCACATCATAAATATTTTTAAAATTATCTATGAATTATTTATAAACATTATTAAAATTTAATGAACATCGCCAAGTTCTAATGGCATACCTATATAATTATGATTATTACTATTAGTAGTAAATGTACGAGCATGAGAGCATCTAAAAGATAGCACGCTCCAGAACCAAATCAACAGCTAAGAATAGCATAGCGTACACTAGCATATTATGACTACCGTTCCTCCCGTTTCCTTTCTTCCCCTCCGAAAGGTGGGTTATCACTGATAGAAACCTTTTCACCGAACGCCTCCTTCCAATTTGTTGTTTAGCCAAAGGAACCAGCAGCTATACCTCTCATGTAACGGGTTAAAACTGCATATGCTCATTTCGGGCGCTTTAACGGGAAATGCTAAATCCCGAAGCGACGATAGCTTTCAAATCCGCGAATTTTGCCCCAGCAGGTTCGGACGACTTCCCAACTCTGCTCTTTAGAAAGGAGCACTGCCAACTTTTCCGCGCGATGTCCGAGATCGGCTCCCAAATAATTTGCAACCATTCCCTCACCCATAGTCCAACGAGGGAGAGCCATACATAATACGTTAAACATTTTGTGTGATAAATTAGATGAGCACTACGCAGAGGTATGGACGTCGCACACCGCTTCTCTTCTTCCATTCCATAGGTTTCTTAAAGAGAAAATACTCTATCAAAACTTCTCCGCAAAACCTACATTCCAAAGGCTATCAATTATGAATATTAAATTTGGGAAGAATTAACTGGAAAAGCTAGAACTGTACATAAGTATATCTAGGAAGTATTTTGAACTAAGATGCCCGAGATGGTATCGGCATTAGAAGAAGATTTAAATTATCAAAGAAGCTTGTGTAAAGAGGGAAGATTGGTTTGATATAGGTTTGAACATACGTCTTGTAAACTTGGACTTTGAAATAGGAGGATGAGCATAGAATGGAGAGTTTTGAGGAGGGGAGAAGAATGGAAAAATTAAAAACAAGGACGGGGAAAAGGCAAACGACAAGAACTAAGCATGGCTGGGAAGGAATGGGTTTATGGGAAGTGAAATAGGAAAAGTGGATACATGGCATTTGGAGATGCAATGGAATATTTAAGAGTTTGACAAAAGATGGGCCAAGTGAATGTTGGCAGAAATTAATCAAGTTGGACGTAATTAAGAGAGAAAGAAAGTATGGTAGACGAGCTAAACGGTAGACGATCATTAATAGTATTTTTATACTTATATATACAGGTATATGTATATGTGTATATACATATATGTACATGTATATACACGCAGGGGAGGATGAATATATCTCTTGGACAGTCTTTCACAATCATTGAGCCAATTATGCCCTAACTGACGATGAAGTGCGTTCCTTTGATCATTTCTTCATTGCATTGAGTGTGACCTCAGGAGTTTAACAAGCTTAATCTAACCCGAAGTTTTTCATTTTCAATTTTGAGTTTGTGTCCCGAAGTGATAAGTAAGGAAGGGGACCGTGGAAGACAAAGGGGTCAAGATGTTTTGCAAGACATTTGGGTGAAGAGGATCAGGAAGTTAAATCATGATCGTGTGCCACTCCACAATTAGGGGAACGATAATTGTTCTTGCATAGGATGCCCCTTATGGAAAAATGTTTCTTTTCGAATATTGGGAACTCCGTGTAAAATGATTGTACTTAGTGAGACTAAAACTTTAAACAATTTCGAAGCGAAAAAAATAATGCAATAATTTCAGAGTGTGATGCATATTAACGGACGACTTCGTCAAAAGTTACAGCTGCGGCATTTCCCGCAGTTTCTTGGAATTTGAAAAGAATAAGTTTAGAACACCATGTATTTAAGTAGTCAGGTTTTTTCACATTCAGTCAAGTGATAAGATCTTATTTTTTCCTTTAGTTTCAATTCACAATAAATATCTTGGTTTCGAAATATCTATTATTTTCAGATTTTTACTGCGCTCGTAGATTCGTGTAGACAACCGTTTTGAACACATTTCTGTTCAGTTCGTAAGAAATAATGGCTGGAAAAACTATATTTTTCAGTGATTGCGATGGAAACCCGCAAAAGGAGCACGTTTAATTTAAGCTTCGAGCATTTCATAGCGACTATTCTCGTGACATCAGATCAGAAGTACTTGTATCATAATGATTAAAAATTGGTACCGCTTTGTGGATATAATTAAAATTATAACAGTTTTGGTTGCTCTTCATAAAATGGATCTATATTTACGCTGTGGCTACAAAAACGATCGTCACATCTAATTGATTGTTCTAACCCAGTTGTACTAGCACCTCTCACGGAGAAATAGTTGGGGATTGTTTGTTCGTTTTAAATACTCTTGCTTGCAATAAACTATTAATGGGAAGGTATGCGATCGTTTGAACTGAGCGAGAAATGTCTTATGCGATGCGTGGGAAGTTCGACGTAAATGTAGGTACGTAGGGCAGGCTCGGAAATATCCACTCACTCACATTTTCGCGGAGATAATGATGCCATCGGCAGCGAGGGAAAGCGGGGAGAGGAGCAGGAGGGAGACGCAGAGAGAGAGAAAGCAAGCATCCCGTAAGCAACCGAGGGCTTGGATCCTGTGAATGAAGTCCCGTTGCGCGAAGTATGGTTCGGAATGAAAGTATGAAGGAAACAAGAGGAAAGCCAACGTACGCACACATATACATACACGTATTTTAGGCGCAGGGAGACTCATTCGCGTGAGGCGAAGGATTCATTTCCATTCCCAATTAATCAGAATAAAAGCCCGAAAGTATGCGAGCCACGACGAAACCCGGAGGCGGGCGAGTCCGGAGTGCACCCGGCCTTAATGTCGAGGCTTTGAGGGGTCGCACGCGGATCCATGCTATACTGACGAGGAAATGTGAAACCGCCCTGAAAATACATTCGGGTACAGGAGCGTGATGTGCGCGCAAGACGTCATCTACTAACCCTGTCTTGCGATACGTACGAGGCGTGTTCATAAAGTAAGATCCGTTTGGTCACAGGAAAAAATATACTCATATGAAACACATTTTATTGGCACTTTTAGTTAGCTACAAACCTACTTGACGTATCTACATAATCGCCGTTTACTTCTAAGCATTTTTCGTACCGCTGCACCAGCTTCTTTCACCCCTCTGCATAGAAACTCGCCGCCTGAGGGTTGAACCAATCGACAACGCCATTCTTGAGTTCCTCTTTGGTTTCGAAACGTTGTTCACCGAACCACTGTTTCAAGTGCAAGAAGAGGAAGTAGTCGCTGGGTGTAAGGTCAGGACTGTACGGTGGGTGGTTTAAAGAGTTCCCAACGACCCAAAAACTCTTGTTTTTGGAACGTTTTTGAAAAACTGGACATTCTTTGCTCTTTGTGGTGGTCGGTGAGCATTTTCGGTACTCACCTTGCACGCAATGTGTGGTATCCGAGGTTTTCCGTAACAATATTGTAGACAGTAGTGCGTCCAAGTTGAGGAAATTGTTCAGCCAGGCCATTAATTGTCAATCGACGATCGCATCGCAGTTTTTGTTTCACTTGCGAAACAATTTCATCGGTCAGAATACTGGGCCTACCACTTCGCTCTTCGTCATGGACATTTGTTCGTCCATTTTTAAAATCACAGCACCATTGTCTAACCTTTCCTTCACTCATAACTGTAGGTTTATAAACTAGGCATAATTCCCGATGAATTTCAGCAGCCGACAATCCTTTTGCATACAAGAATCGTATGACAGAACGCACTTCACAGCTGGCGGGATCAACGATTGTCGCGGACATTGTTGTTTGCATGCACTGACAAGCAAACGACTTCTGAAACAAAACAAATGCTGCTATAGCTTCTCAATGAATCAGTAGATGGCGCTGCAGGAGCAAAACTGTGTTCTGAAGCGCTAATATTTAAATATAAGCAAACGGTACTTACTTTAAGAATACGCCTCGTATATTTGGATCATGCAATACTGTTTCCGGGTGCCAAAGCCCATTGCCACTTTCCGGTTGTCATCAGCCTATTTGTAATGGGTACGCACCTACGAGTATGTTCTGGGTGAGCGACGCAAACCACACCCGCAAACCCTTGTACACCCCGCTCTGAACGGACTACTACACTTCAATCATCGAAATGTTTTCCGACGCATTCTGTTTTTATTCTCTGCGTAAAATCGTAAAAAATATTTATCCTCCTTTGGCACATAAAAAAATGAAGGGAAATTCCCTCCTTTGCTGCCGGCAGAAGCGTTTTACGAGTTATATCTTCCTCTCTCCCTCTCGAAAAATTTATCACTGGGTCCGAGCGTTTACTATATCTTTGACTGGCCTCATCGCTAAGCCAGGAGGGCCGAACACAGACCCTTAGAGAGTGGATTGGTCTGTCTACGGGAAGAGTAACTGAACAAAATGGCGTTCCTGACTGCCCTGAACCTCGCCTGAGATGTCATAGTCCCGGAAACTCATTTTCAACGATTGATTTAAAATGAACGGTTTTTGTACCGCATTTTAATAGCAGTTTTTCTCCAATCTGGTTTGGATGGAAGGAAATATTTAGAGAAGATCAATCAGGATGATCCCAACAAGAAACATTTCAAATTATATTGAATAAAACAAAATTAATATATTTATCACCATCGCCCAAAAATTAGATATAAAAAATCAAGTCATTGTGTGTGTACACGAAGGAAGAAATGTGTGAAATGAATTCTTAACGAAAGACACCAAGGGATTTTCAATACAACGTCCCATCCGACAGATGGCACTTGATGTACTCGCCACAAAAGCACCTTAAGTAGAGGATGCCTCTGAAAAATCATATCGCCTCCTGGAACCCGATCCGTCGGGGTGGTCCTGTATATGAGTCATCGCACCACTCACATCTATCTCCTCCTCCAGTCTGTCCACTGATGGTTGGCGGAAGGTATGGTAAGAATTATTCGGTCAAGTCGGCCATCTAGAGAAATACTTCTTAGCCTTTTTAAACTCCTTTCCCTTCTTCCAAAATAAAATTTTTGCGAACATCCTTTTATTGATGAAATGGAGAAACATTTCCTATTTCGAAGTGTTGAGTGGTTGGAGACTACGACTCTCGCATGTGTGGTATGAAATAATGTAGCCTGCGGAAGAAAAAAGAAAAATGAACTTGACTTGTTTGTAATAACAGAGACGAAGACTATTTAAGTTTTCCCTCTTCCTCTACAAACCCTCAATCTCCCCCCCCCCCCTTTAACCTGCTTTTTCTCCCATCCTTAAGAGCTTCGGTTTTTCCCACTCGCCCCCAACCCCTCTCAGTACGTGGAGAAACCCAGGTTCCTCACTTCCTTACATATATATATATATATATATATATATATATATATATATATATATATATATCCCTCCCATGGACTACAACCTTGTCGTGGTGGAAGGGCTTGTGTGTTCCGATGACCCCTAGAGCTGTGCTGGCGGGAGTAAAAATAATTACTCCTGGAAGGGTCACCCATGCCAGATAGGTCGAAGGTTAGGAGCCAGACGAAAGGTAGTCCACGCAGCGTCTGTTCCTCAGTGAGGCGGCTGCAATGGCGTCTGACCCCAGTGGGGCGGCCATTAAGTGATGGTGTCACGTTAAAAACACTATTGAGGAAGGCAACGGGAAACCACCTCAATTATCATTCCCAAGAAAATATGATGGACGCAAAACAGAAATTGAGTCCTGGCAACTGCGGGACTCGGCCCAAGGGGCCGTGTGTCGTGCCCGGCAGCGGGGGAGGCAAGGCTTCCGCGGTCGTCATCCCACGAAATCCTTGCGGGGGAGAAATAACAGCAGCAGGACAGAAGATGCAGAAGAAGACGAAAGTAGTTAGAATAGGAACCTGGAACGTCAGGACAATGTTGAGGAGAGGCAAATTAGAAAATATTAAGCGAGAGATGGAAAGAGGTAACATAGATGTTTTAGGCCTCTGCGAGGTGAGAGGGAAGGATAGCGGGGATTACTGGAGTGACAATTATAGAGTAATATACAGCGGCGGGGACGAGAGCCAACGAGGGGTTGCCGTAATTTTAAATAAAGGGGTAGGAAGAAGCGTAGTCAACATAGAGCAAGCGACAGATAGAATTTTACTCGTAGAGATTAAAGCAGAGCCGACGAACTTGGTCATTATTCAGGTATACATGCCACCGAGCAACCACAAGGAGGAAGAAGTCGATAGGATGTATGATGATTTAGAGGATATCATCGCGAGTGTTCCTGCAGGGAAACATTTGATAGTGATGGGGGATTGGAATGCGACGGTAGGCGAAGGAAGAGATGGTGGTGAGGTGGGGGACTATGGGTTAGGCACGAGGAATGAACGCGGGGAGAAAGCAATTGAATTCTGCAGGAGACAGGGGTTAGTCATCACTAACACATGGTTTAGACACCACAAAAGGCGTAGGTATACATGGAAAATGCCAGGTGACTCAGAAAGGTATCAGTTAGATTATATTATGGTTAGGCACAGGTTTAGGAACAGTGTGATAAATTCGCACAGTTTCCCAGGAGCGGATGCGGACTCTGACCACAATTTAGTTGTTATGAAATGTACTGTTCGTTTCAAGAAGATAAGGCAAGGGCGGCGGGCTAAAAAATGGAATTTAGAAGCAGTAAATGAATTAACGAGGAAGGAGTATCAGGAGGGTGTAGAGAAAATGATGGATGACGGTAAAGAACTGAGTACTATCGAAGAAAAATGGGAATGTATCAAGAAAGGGATATTGGAAGCCGCTAAAGACACTATAGGAACCGTTAACGGGAAAAGGATAAGGAAACCATGGGTAACGGATGAGATGATTGCAAAGATGGATGAGAGAAGAAGATGGAAAAATGTAAACACAGAGTTAGGCAAAATGAAGTACAAAGAGTTAAACAATAAGTTGAGAAGGGCCACAAATAAAGCCAAGGAAGAATGGTGGAAAACGCAATGCGAGGATATGGAAAGTTTACAGAAGAAGGGTGAAATTGGTGCTCTATACAGCAAGGTTAAGTTATTATCGGGAAGTAAGAAGGCAAGATGTGTGCTAACAGTTAAAGATAAATGGGGTAAGATAATAGTTGAACCAGGAAAAATCCAAGAGAGATGGAAGGAATATATAGAAACACTGTATGGTAAAGAACTTAGGCCGACAAGGTTAGACATAGAAAAGGAACATGACGTAGAAGAAGATAGCTTAGGTCCAGGCATACTCGACGATGAAATAGAAAGGGCATTAAAGGAGATGAAAGCAAATAAGGCTGTGGGGCTGGACAATATTCCTGTAGAAATGTTGAAATGGTTAGGGAAAGGTGGGAAGAAGGCCATATATGGACTGATTCGTAGTATCTATGAGGAAGGAATCTGGCCGGAAGATTTTGTGAGATCGGTGTTAGTTCCTATTCCAAAAAAGGCAAAGGCTTCGTCATGTGAGGATTACAGAACAATAAGTTTGATATCCCACGCAGCTAAAGTTATTCTCAGGATCATCAACAAAAGGATAGAGAGTAAGGCAAATGATTACTTAGGGGATGATCAGTTTGGGTTCAGGAAAGGAAGAGGTACGCGTGATGCCATTGCAGTAATGAGATCACTAGTCGAGAGGAATATAGAATACAATCAGGACGTTTTTGCCTGTTTTGTAGATTTCGAAAAAGCGTTTGATAGAGTGAATTGGGAAAAATTAATGCGTGTATTGCAGAAAATAGGAATGGATTGGAGGGACAGGAGACTGATCCGCAACCTGTACATGTCTCAGACTGCTCAGGTGCGAGTGGGGAACGGAGAGTCCGGATGGGCAGTGTTAGGAAGAGGTGTAAGGCAGGGTTGCTCATTGTCACCGGTACTGTTCAACGTATATGTAGAGGAAATGATTAAAGAGGCATGGGGAGAACTGGAGGTAGGAATGAAAGTCGGAGGGGAATTCGTAAAATCGGTTAGGTTTGCTGATGACCAAGCATTAGTTGCTCAGTCAGCCAAGGGGTTGCAAGCATTGTTGAGTGAATTGGAGGTTCAGTGCGATAAATATGGGATGAGAATCAATATTAATAAAACAAAGGTTATGCGATTTTCCAGAAAGAAAAAGGCTAAGCTAAATATTAAAATAGGCGGGGAAAAAATAGAGCAGGTAGAACAGTTTACATATTTCGGAAGTGTTTTGGACCAACACGGTCAAAGTGGTAGGGACGTAAGGAGAAGAATTGCGCTAGGCAAGGAGGCTTTCTCAAGGAGGAGGGAGTTGATGACGGGGACGTTGAGTAGGGATGTTAAGACAAGACTCGTAAAAACTTTGATATGGAGCGTAGCTATGTACGGCGCGGAAACGTGGTCGCTGAAGCAGGAGGATAGACGTAGATTGGAGGCTTTTGAAATGTGGGTGTGGAGAAGAATGGAAAAGGTGAAATGGACCGAAAGGAAAACAAATGAGGAAGTACTAGAAATGGTGGGGGAGGAGAGGGGTTTGTTGAGAGAAATCCTATGGAGGCAGGAAAAATGGATGAAGGGCGTATTGAGCGGTAGTGGAATGTTGAAGAGGGTAATAGAGGGAAGAATGTTGGGCAAGCGAGGTAAGGGTAGGAACAGGATAGGGATGTTGGACGAGATGAAGGTAGGAAAGAAGTACACCGAGATGAAGAGGGACCTGATATAGATTAGTTTGCTAGGTGGGGAGTCACAAAATGTTTATTTGATAATTGGGTCCATCCAAAAACCTACCTTAACCGGTAGATTACCTAAAAAATACATATATATATATATATATATATGTGCTGGGAGTTCTATTCCTCCATCCTCTTGAGAAAGGTGGTTGCACCACCGAAAATTCAAGACCCAGTGAGTTCCTCTTTTATGTGTTTCTGTGTTGGTGTCTACTAGTATTAATTCCATTTACATTATATATATACACGATATATACATATCCGTTCAGTAAGAGCTTCACTTCAAAATGATATAGAAAATGGAAAATAGTTGGAAATAAATCTTTATTAAAAGGAAAATTGTAATAGTCTTCGTCTTTGTTAATATTGAACAGTTCCACCACAAAGCACTTGAATCTGTGATTTATGTTGACTTAACCACGTAGACGAAGTATAAACAAAAATGTTGGAACTCTATTGAAAGTTAATCTTACTATTTCCTCATGACATAACTCCGGGCTTTTCGTCTTTTAGGACTCTTCATTTCTAGATTCTTTCCCTCTGTGAAATCCTTTATTTCGACTTCTCATTCACTTACATGGGAAAGTTAAACTGCTCCATTTACATTTTCTCTAATTCTTCTGTTTGTCAGTCGATAAAGTCACCGACACTGAGAATAATGACATCGCCAAATCGCCATCGCAGTGTTTACTCTTTTGAGCTTCGACTCTTTAATTTGAAGTGTGTTCTGTCGGACTATAATTTCCTCCCAACCACCCAATAGAAATCAAAAACCTCCTGGAATCCGTGTGACACTCAAAACTCTGCCACAGATAAACCAAGTGTCCCTCGTTGAATAACAATGGGCGAGGTTAATCCATTAATCTGAGACCCACGCCCACGTCTGTAACCGCATCCACATCACAGTGAATTATTTTACTACAAAATGGCGTTGGCAGGTCTAGTGTGAATGCTGGCTCCCCATTGGTTGACGAGATTTCCCTTTCCTCACCCGGGTGTAGACACCACGTTGTGATTGATGCTTCCAAGCCAAGGGGTAATTAACGGCTGGATACATCCTCAGTCGTCGGGGCCCTTAAGAGCCCAATTACTACCAAACAAATGCGTATTTAAGGACAGGAAAAATAGAGTTGAGAAATGCCAAGAGTTATAAATACTTTCGCACGCCGACATTATTTTATTCTATTAATGGGTAAATGTTTTCATTTAACTTTAATGCCGCTGCTGAACTCCGACCGCACAGCTTTGAAGTTTTCTCAAAGGAATCGGTTAAAAGTAGACAAACTTTTACGTTAGGAAAGAAGAGAAAGCCGCGATAATAACATACATTTCGAGAACGACAGACCCGGATAATGAACTGACGCTGCGAACTCCAAGTTAGTGTCAGAAGGAAAATTTGACTGAAAGAAGTCTCCAGGGTAGAATAGGTTACTGAATGTCATACGATATCATTAACAGCACCAAATGGATTTGGTTAAAAAATAATAGAATATTTTCTAAGAACACTTCATGTGTCACTTGTGACATGGTGATACAGGTACGGTGTTGGTGAGGTGTTACGAAAAAAATCGAAAGTTCACCTTACTTGTTATGCTGTGGATTCCCCACCACTTAATTCCAGACGATATATTTCAGATAACATTTTTACATGCATGTATTATCTTTGTGTCAAAAAAGTAAACTCGATAGCTCATCTATTAACGAAAATGGGATTTTATGCTTGGGCTATGAAGTGGTTGGTCCCGACGGGACGCTGCGCAAGCACGAAAATATCACCTTGTGATGGAGGTCGGGCTACTCGGGGTCATTGGCAAACGCTACCATAAATTTTCCAATAGTCGGAGATTCTTGCAGCGGTGCGATAAACCCTTTAACGGTCAGTTCGTAAAGGATGACCTTCACCTCCCCCGACGCCTGTGACCACTAAAGTTCCCCCGAAACAATAACTTTCCCCGGCCATCACCGGGCGTTATCTAGAGATTTCTGTCGGAAGGCGACCGTCCTAATGCCATCTTTGACTAACTACCGACGAGATAAACCATAGTAACCCCTTGTCACCAGCCTCTTTAAAAGTAAGTTAAAGCCATAAAAATATAATATATAATAGTTTCTCATTTTATTATAGAACTTTTGTCATTTTCTATTTTAATTGCACTTGGTTGGTCTTTGCTTTGTGATCGTGTTCCTCGGATTTTGGACACGCTCTGGCAGAATATTCACTTTTAACGTTTAAAAATATCTTTCACACAATTCTGTTGAAAATATTTAAAAAAATATATGCATTATGATGAAGAAAGTGCGGTGAATAAAGAAACAGGACAACATTCATTATCAATAAAAATTAATATCCGTGATGAAAATACGAAAGTGTTTTACAAAAATTTTTGTTCCCCACCCTCCCCGACACCTTCGCAGGTCAATATCCTATGAACAACAATAGGGTCAACATGTGGAGGTAACAATCTGCAAATAGTTTTAAAATCCATACTGAAAAGAAAAACTTTCCTCTTTAGGAGCGATAAATGGTGAAGAATGCATGTAAATATAACATTTCAAACATATTTGCGCCCATTTCTTTTACTCGTAATTCGTTATATATGTATGTACTTAGGTGATTGAAAGAAAGCAGAAATACAAGGAATTCTCATCATTTCTCATTCTCTGCTATTGGAAAAAAAACTCTACTGATTGCAACCCTGTCTACGTAACTGGGCAGATTTCTATAGTTTTTTTATTCTTAAAAGTTGGCCTATGGGTAATTACTGTGTGATTTGAATTAGACTAAATCATACTTATCACGAGGAGGTACAAATAAATCCATAGTTATCAACCCGAAGGTCGGTTTGATAGGCGATGGTTGAGTTCACCTAATATTAAACTAAAAGGTGTGTGAAACTCGCACATAATGGTTGGGGGCAGTTCTGAAACACATAATAGTTAGAATAAAGCCGAGGGTGCCAAGGGGCGTCACCAGGAATCAAAACTGTGGCCTCCGGTCAGTAGTTTAATGCTCTACCAACGGGAATACCGCGTCCGCACGAGATCAGTTCTTTAAAAAAAACATTATGTCATTAAATTAATTATTCTTTCACAGTCATTATTAAAAGCAATTAGTAACTCTTTGAGTGCCCCTAGCAATAAAATATTAGGCAAAATACATAGTTTCTCACGAAAATGTGGGCCGTGAACGTATCTTTAATAACTAAAATGTCTAATTTATTTTTACCATATATTTTCGTAGCTAGACATAATCCTAAGTACAATTATTTCATTTGTGATTGGAAAAAAAGGCGCTCGTTTTTATCTCTGGGAATTTTAAAATAAATGTATCCCAAAGATTTAACATTAAATCAGTTAATAAACTATAACGCTCCATTGTACGGTTCCCAAATTCAATCAAATTAACTCTACTTTGTCATATCCCTAAGCAAGAAATATATGGTTACTTAGTATCAATGGCAATATTCAGGACATCTAATCTGGAAGTAATTAACTTGTTTTCTCTTGTTATTGCCAGTTTTCACGGAGATAATCATGTTAAGCGCTAAAATCTTGAGCAAATTATCCTTAGCTCAGTAACAACGTGTAAAATGAGATATCTTTTGGCTATGTTTATATGCTATAAAGATGAAACAGAGTTTCAAATTGTCCTAGGTTCCGTTTTTTACTCCCATGAATAAAAATGTAATAAAATATCCTATATTTCGGAATGACTTACTCGATATAGTGTATTCGTGCCCAGGAGCGATAAGATGCATTTTATTTGGAAAAGAAAACTTAACCAGTACCGAAATGGATGGTCTCTGTGCGGAACTAGAACCTTCCAATCACCTATGAGGCCTTCAGGGACGAAATATTGCTTTGAAAAAATTATTTATTACACTTTAATGAGAGGTGGTCTTGTAAAATTCAACTTCCCATAGAGACTCATTAGTCATCGGAAAGGATGAAAGCAGTTCGGATTACATGAAAGAAGATGTTATTACGTAAGAGCTCTCATTCCATAATTGCATGTAATTATTCTGGCAACTTTTTATCCGGATAAAATTACAATAACGTATGCATTGCGACTGATTCTTTGTACGAACGTGTAAACTGGTCGTAATTGTGAAAAATCAAATCTTGCGCCTGCGCTCCATGACAGCTATACTAAAAAAGAGCTGGCGAACCAATCGGCCGGGAAAGGAAAGAAGTGGAAAGTTATCTGCTTGACCCAGTGGTTTTCTGTCTGGGCGATTCGTCGACGAAGGGTGACGTGTGGGATTTGAATTGAGGTGAGGGGTGGCACAGGATACAAGAAGTATTTCGCAGAAAAGGAGAGGGAAAAGTTGCAAACCATTGGACGGAGATAATCGACTTCGACCCAAAGCCACCATAAATATTTTCTCTGACGTCGCCTAATTATATGGTAATTTGAATAATAATGGGAGTAACCGAGAAGGCAAAGGATAGAGAGTATTCTCTAAGTTTGCTATCGTCATAAAAAGCCAATCGATTGAAGTCGATAATAAAAAAATTGCTATGTGAAAATCTGAAAGTCACGAAACAATACCTACTAACTTAAAATTGTCTTAGAATTTATAAGTTAAGGTAAAATTTGCTACACTTTCATATTATCACCATGTATTATTTTGATCGATAAAATTGATGGTTTCAGGCTTCACTTCTTGGAAGTTGTATGCATTCCTACCATCCGAATGAAATATGTACTTAATATTCGAGATAATTTGCGCTGTAACTTTTGATAGTATGAACACTTTCCAGTGCTCATTATAAAAACTGTATGACATTTACTTCTTTATCATCTTTTCGGTTTATTTAATGGTTATAAAATTTGACTGGCATAGGTATTCTAAGGTTAAAATTAAAATTTGACTTCGAGCTCCGTTCACACTCACACACATTTGAGCGTAGGGAAACACTATTTTTATTAGCGTTTTAATTATACGGTAATTGAAATCAAATTTGTGACGCAGAATGATTAGACGTGAATTTTTCGGAAAAAAAATTCGGATCCCGAATAATTTTACTTTTGGATGGATTTATTTCGATTTAATATACAGTTTTGCCGTAAAGCTTTCATTTGCATTCCAATAATACTCAGTTATAATTAAGTTTTAATTTCATAATGCATAAAGTGTCGGCAATGTCGAGGATTTCATTGCAAATATTTGCTGCTGCACCATTTGTCGTAATGTTTTAAATATGGGAAATTTTCGACCTCTTTATCCCAACGACGATTTTAAATCATAACACATTCGTAACCATTACTTCTTAAACAGTAACTATGATTCATATCCAGATGCCAAGTTACGACAGTGAGAAGATAATACGTCAACAAAATAAGAACAACAACATGATGATGAATTTGACGAGTTTTCCTCACTTCAGATAAGTGATAGGTACCCCAAGAAAGTTACATCAGTAACCGATGAAAAAGGTGACTAAATTAATTAATTCTCGATTTATCTGTTTCCGAGCCCGTGTATGTACGCTTATGATGTGTATTTTAGTGCATAAAATACGTAGACTTATGAAAATCTGTCAAAATAAAACTTAGTAAATTCACATTAAAAATAAGTTTTAATGCGACCCAGGTTTCACTGCGACGCAGCATCATCTGCTCTCATGATGCCGCATTAAAGTTTATTTTTCATGTGTTTATGGCACAAAGTTTTATATTTACATTATTCATCATGGAAAAATTTCGCCTGAAACGATTAATTCATGTAAATCTCCCAAAAATCGGTCTCTTTGTTTAATTTCTGCAATTTAAGAACTGCATCTAAAAAAATAAAACAGTTTCTGGTGTAACTTGGTGGAAAATCTTCATACTGACTTTTAATAATCAAACCACTTTACTTTTCCACATAAACTTTTTAAATTTTACAACCCAGCTTTCATTATAGCATAACATCATCAGGACCTGATGATGTTATGCTATAACGAAACCTGGGTTGTAAAAATTAAAGAGTTTATGTGGAAAAGTAAAGTGGTTTGATTATTAAAAGTCTGCATCTAAATAAATAACATATTGTATTATTTGGTTATAGTTGCTCCTAGTGATTCATGGCAACTATGTTGACAAATATACAATTCCAAATAAACAAGATGTCGTGTTTCATGAATGATATTTTCTATTTTACACTTTTATGCACGTCATTCAGGGTCTCTTCGAGTTTATTAAACAGTTTTTAGAAAGTAGTGATAATTCGGTGTATCCGGAAGGCAGTAGACATTCGATATTAACCTCTAAAATGCGAAAAGGTATTTGAATAAAAATATATAATTATTTACTCAGCGACGTAAGAAATCAAATGGCAAAATTTAATACAGATCTAGATCAAAAACCCGAGATCCAAAGCAAACTAGCATCTTCCCTGTTACTTTCCTTAACGCGCCCTAAGTCATTTAATAGGTTTGAGATAAAATTGTCCAAATTAGCGGGGTAGGGGATTTAAGGCTGGTGAGATTACTTAGGAATGAGGAATCTTATAACTTGAATTCTAACGAATGATATTCTTACCAAATTTAAAGATATCCGAAGAAACATCTTCGGATTACTCGATCTTTTGCGATCGCTTATTTTAGTAACCAGTTCAAGTCCAGTTAACGTCGAATGCAAATATAAAATTAACGGAGACGAAACGCAATTTGAAGTAGAGCGTCAACTTGAAACAGGCCAAGCAACACTGCAACATAAAAACTGGCTCGCTTACGCGAGTGCTGGTTCATGTACATCTTTTTAAGTCAAAGTCTTTAAGCTTTCCAGTCACGGGTGAAGAGCAAGCTCCCTAGTTCCCTAGTCACGTACGAACGTGGTTCGCTCTCCGGTTGCACGAGTGATTGAAAATTACTAGAACCTCGTAAACATTTCAAATGGAATCCAAATTGATAATATATAATACTACGGGAAAAGAGTTAGGCGTAACGAGTATGCTGGAAGACTTAGAATGGGAGTCCCTGGAGTCACAATGGGAACACGTTAGACTAAGAATTAAAAAAAAAGGTTCAGAACGCCCGAGTGTACTGGTAACGTCGAGGGAATGATTATGGCTTCAAACAAAACAACAATCAATAGGGTGAGGGTTTCTATTGGTAAACGGAAGAAGAGAAAATGTTTTACCAGCTGGCTGAAATTAGGTATAGGTCAATATGAAGTACGTTAGAATATGAAAGCATGCCAATGCAAAGTTTAGTTGATACGCTAAGTTTTAAAATACAAAGTGGTTACCACTTTATACTTTAGTTCATCAGAATGGAGACCTTTGACTCTTGATCGATTTTTAGGCTCCTTTTATTGATATTATTTAAGAAAATGGCATTTCTTCGCGCTGTATTTGTTCCTGCTATTAAACCAGGTTTTTAGATTGTGGTCTAATGTATCTGACCTCCAGCACAAAATTTATCGAATCTATAGAATATTGATCCAGAAGTCATATTTTTATTAAAGACTTCGTTCTTAAGGCGATCCTCCCAAAGAGACTCGAATGGGTTATCGAACGTTTTCCCTTTCATAAGCTTATTAGGATTACTGTCAGCATCAAGTCGATTTTTTTAGTTCCTTTTTTTCCTCAAGCGACAGTCTTACTTATGATTTGATAAGATTTTGACTGCTGTCACGTTTTTTTAAAACACTTTAATTGCAACCCACCACCTCCTAATAACTAATTAAAATTTGTCGTGTTCTGAATTTTTTAATGGTGCTCTCATCAGATTTAACATTTGCTGTACTATTAAACAGAGATTTGGAATTCATACTTGTAAAAAAAACAAAACACTCTCTGAATAACTATCCAACAGCGAAATAGAAAGCGGAAAACATGCCCATAAAAGGTAAATTATAAGTTTTGCTCACTTCGATCCATCTTATGATGGAGGCATAACTATTTTGATTTCACTTTAATTAACTACAGAGTATTCAGAATGATTTCCGTAACTCGGCAGAGAGCCGTTTCACGTACTCTTGAGGGGTCGTAGCCATTTAAGATTGACGTTGGAGTGATACTTAAATGGTATGAATAAACGCTATGAATATCCTGTTTGAACTATCTGACGAACTGAATTAAAGAACATAACCTTCAACAAAATTTGGGAAAAAAATATTCGGAAAAGTTAAAGAGGGCTTTCAATTCGAGCACGTGGGCATGTTTCACGCAATTACAACATTGCGCATGATGATTCAATTTCTGAATCGAACGAAATATAAATAAAATATGCCTTATTTTAAAACTTTTTTACGTGCGAATAAATGCCCGTAGATGATTATTTGACCACCTCGGGTAGAAGTCATTAGGGTAACGAAGACAACACTCAAAGACTGACATTCCTACAAATTGTATGACTGTAATGTTTGCATCAAGCAAACCACTACTGTCTAAAATTATAGGTGACTAAGTATTAAGGAGTACTCTACCAACCGATAACCAATTCTAACTCCGTAGCGCAAACCATAATCACGAAAGTACATGACAATCGGCACACAAGCAATCTAAATGAAAATATTACCTATTTTTTGTTTTAGACCTTACCTCTAAATTGCCTTAATCCTTACGATATACCCCCTACCAAACGCTTCAAGAAGAGTTTCAGGTTAATGTAAATCAACAGCCGAGTATGAGACTTCCCGTAGTCTACAGATTCAATTGATTGACTCATAAATAAATAGAAGCTTAGAGTTAATATCAATTCATTATTCATAAATGTTTAAATTAGTCCGGTGTGTATTCACCCCCCGCCACACGCCCTAGCGGTGGCTTGCAAGGTGCATATATTTTTAAAAAAAGTTCATTAAATACAAATGGATTCTGGTGATTTCTCATTATTTTTCAAATGAGACTATTTTTAAACAATTATTTTTTTATTAACTATTTTCCCCTATGTTTATTCTTTTTCGCCCTTACCTTTCCCCTAACTTCTCTTCTACTTGTTTCTCCTATCGTCAAAGTACCATTTATGTCTTTTTGTTTTTTAACCTAGTTCCAGGAAATTATTCTACTCTTGATAATAAGGAAACAATTAGTTCTTATGATTAATTGACCTAACGCGTGTCACTGCCTGTTTTTCGGTAACAGAATAACCAACATTTTTGACCGGGTTCCCAAGACTGGCATCTATTCAGTTAAGAACAAGATACCTCTCTGAATCACAAAGAAACATCAACTCTTCGGACAGCATACGTTAAAGATTAAAATGGTCCATGGCATAAACTTTTAACAACAGAAAATTATACTGAAAGGAATAAAGGTTTCTAAGGTTTGATAGTGGGGCTTCGGCAGGCGTCAAAGAATAACCTTTAACCAGCACATTCCGCGGCCATGATGAACAATTGGTATCACCGGGGAAAAACTATCATTTGGATTCTGGACATTCATTTCAGGGCGTCCTCCTTCTGAAGAGACGTGCTCGAAGTTCCCAACGTGTTTAGTAGATGGCGGAGTCACTTTGAAACTCTTGGCGAATCTCGCCCACTCAGAGCCCTGACTCCCAAAAAATATCTGTGGTCTATTCTTTCATCACATAGGTTATTCGAAGTCTTAATTTGGAAGTAACTCAGAGAAGGAGTTATTTATTTAGACATATGGTTAAAGTCTAAGTCTCTCCTTCTTTTACCTCCAGAAGATGATAAACGAACATGATGATTATAATTACCGATATTTTAGGAAAATGATGGAAAAAAAGAGAAATGTTTCAAGGAAATTTAATAAACCATTTAAAACTACTTGGTTAGGAATGATTTTTATTCTCCACATTTCCATCATTGATTGTGGTCATTCGTAAAATTTTATTTACTCATTGTGGTTGTACACAAAACACTAGAAACTTGGTTTCTTTTTAAAACGTTGCAATCCCTGTCAACTCCTTTTTCTCTAAGATCCAAGATCACAGTGTTGTCATAAATAGAAATTAGGCAACACTCCTCTGCTATGAGATAAGACTCAGGAATCCTAACTCATCTTCCGAAGAAGACGGAGTTCGAGTCCGTCGAAATTATCAAGATATTACGTGTAAGTGTTCCTTTTATGTGTTCTCGTGCTGAGTGTTGCTGTCTAAGTTTAATATATATATATATATATATATATACATATATATATGTGTATATATATATATATATATATATATATATATATATATATCTCGATGATACGGAAGTACTCATGAGAGCAATATAACTTTTGGACGGCACAATAGAACAGGGAATAGAACAGATAACACGTAAAAGGACACTCACATTGAAGATTATTTGAGCTTTCGGCCTACTCATAAGCCTTCTTCAGGTCTGACCTAGGGCCTAGTAGGCCGAAAGCTCAAATAATCTTCAATGTGAGTGTCCTTTTACGTGTTATCTGTTTTATTCTGTGTTCTATTGTGCCGTCCAAAAGTTTATATATATATATATATATATATATATATATATATATATATATATTTAGGTAATCTACCGGTTAAGGTAGGTTTTTGGATGGACACAACTGTCAAATAAACATTTTGTGACTCCCCACCTAGCAAACTAATCTATATCAGGTCCCTCTTCATCTCGGTGTACTTCTTTCCTCCCTTCATCCCGTCCAACATCCCTATCCTGTTCCTACCCTTACCTCGCTTGCCCAACATTCTCCCCTCTATTACCCTCTTCAACATTCCACTACCGCTCAATACGCCTTTCATCCATTTTTCCTGCCTCCATAGGATTTCTCTCAACAAACCCCTCTCCTCCCCCACCATTTCTAGTACTTCCTCATTTGTTTTCCTTTCGGTCCATTTCACCTTCTTCATTCTTCTCCACACCCACATTTCAAAAGCCTCCAATCTACGTCTATCCTCCTGCTTCAGCGACCACGTTTCCGCGCCGTACATAGCTACGCTCCATATCAGAGTTTTTACGAGTCTTGTCTTAACATCCCTACTCAACGTCCCCGTCATCAACTCCCTCCTCCTTGAGAAAGCCTCCTTGCCTAGCGCAATTCTTCTCCTTACGTCCCTACCACTTTGACCGTGTTGGTCCAAAACACTTCCGAGATATGTAAACTGTCTATAGTGCCCATCATTATATTCTTGGGAATCATAATTGAGGTGGTTTCCCGTTGCCTTCCTCAATAGTGTTTTTAACGTGACACCATCACTTAATGGTCGCCCCACTGGGATCAGACGCCTTTGCAGCTGCCTCACTGAGGAACAGACGCTGCGTGGACTACCTTTTGTCTGGCTCCTAACCTTCGACCTATCTGGCATGGGTAACCCTTCCAGGAGTAATTATTATTACTCCCGCCAGCACAGCTCTAGGGGTCATCGGAACACACAAGCCCTACCACCACGACAAGGTTGTAGTCCATGGGTATATATATATATATATCGATGATACGGAAGTACTCACGAGGTATAACTTTTGGACGGCACAATAGGACACAGAATAAAACAGATAACACGTAAAAGGACACTCACATTGAAGATTATTTGAGCTTTCGGCCTACTCATAGGCCTTCTTCAGGTCTGACCTGAAGAAGGTCTCTGAGTAGGCCGAAAGCTTAAATCATCTACAGTGTGAGTGTCCTTTTACGTGTTATCTGTTTTATTCTGTGTTCTATTGTGCCGTCCAAAAGTTTATATATATATAAGGTATATTGACTAACTAGTCGACACAAACACAGAAACTAAAACATATTAAAGAGGGACTCACTGGTTCTCGAATTTTCGGTGGTGCAACCACCTTTCTCAAAAGGAATTAGGAACAGAACTCTCCGCCTCAGAACTCTCAGCCTTCTCCTTCCTACAACTGCTTTCGGGCCCTCCTCTGCCTCAGTTCTGTTCCTAATTCCTCTTGAGAAAGGTGGTTGCACCACCGAAAATTCGAGAACCAGTGAGTCCCTCTTTTATATGTTTTAGTTTCTGTGTTTGTGTCGACTAGTTAGTCAATTTACATTATTGTGCACGTTCGTGGGTTTTTCAAGAAAGTGACTTTATATACTATATATATATATATATACTATATATATTTTTTTATATATTTCCACACACATAAGCCATTATCACTTTAGAAAAAAATATGACAAGATAGGATCTGCATATAATCAAAATTCTAAAAGCAGAAGAATGGAACAGTGATTATGATATTTTTTCAATTTTAGGTAAGCTTTCGATGATAAATGCTGTGCATAATAAATATGGTAAAAATTAAAATAAAACCTTTAAATCCACAAAAACAGACTGCTAAGTAGAAAAAGAGGCGAATAGAACTACTCTGCACTCGAGAATGTTATAGGACAAGGTTATCTTTTGCTTGTTAGGCCTTATTTAGAATGTGCTGATAGTGCGAGTATATGTGATTCACATGAAGTTGGATTGAATGCCTCGTATGATCTTGTTTTATGTCATAACTACGCTAGGGTACTCGCGGTAAGCAAACGCTGGCGTAAAGATCACATGAATTGATTTTATTAAATTTGGAGATTCTATTCGAATTCCATCGACTAGCATCCAGTTCAAACCTTTCTCCCAAGTTCAATCGATATCTGATTCAGAATTTCCCTCTTCAATCATTGTTGAAATTGTGAGAATCGTCATGATTTTTCATATTCGTGATTAGTTTTTCTTATATTTTAATTAATATCATTATTTAATTTTATTTTCAGTCTTCCTGTTACAACCTGTTTTTCACCGCGCAAATTCTATTTAACCCTCTGTTGATTCGTATCATTTTGAGAAAAAGAGACGTGTTGTACGAATTAGTTATGTTTTTTGAAAGCGGAAAAAACCAAAATGAAAGAATAAAGTGTGATGAATACAAAAAGTTACCAGATTTATGCAAACAACACATCCATTTCTCACGATAGAGAAAAGAACTAGATTCTAGTCCTCTTGACTACTCCGGTTATGCATTGCTACAGACAGCTAAGTTGCCGACATTATGGATGGCTAAAAATAACCCATCAATTCCCAGGCGGATTTTTTTCGTTGGAGCCTTTTATAACCAGATCAAAGGAATACCGCCATTATTTTCTGGTATTGTCAAAAATAAAGTTTGGAAAAAAATCTTATTTTTGCGACCTTTGTCATTTTATTCATTCCAAACGAATAAGGAAGAAAACCCTTTGACATTTAAAAGATTTAAAGAACCTTTAAGAACGACAAATCATGCACTGTTATTATTATTATTAGCATTAAACTCTCTCATTACTAGCATTAGTCTACCTGGTATATTTTTCATGGGATTTGGCAATACTGTTGTTACAAATCCTAACTTACACGTCACAAAATATCCTTAAAACTTATATTTCAGATCATAATAAGTTATTGTTTAGGTCTGAGTAGTTACTATCTCCATTACTATCTTCCAAAGAACACTTTCTTTCTCTCGCTTCATCTCGCTTCCCAGTCTTTCACAGTATCTTTGGTACTGTGGTAGAGCGAAAAATTACTTTCGCGAAATGAATCATATGAATAAGAAGTCCTTATATTTTGTTTGGGCTTTCCTTATTATAAAACACGAAATCGTCTTTATCTTCCATCTTCGTCCATCTCCCATCCAAAATTCTCTCTCCCATCACGTCGTTAAGTTAAACACAATCTCTCAATATCTCTCCAACAAATGTATCACCTTATTCATCTGCAACAATACTCCCCGTTCACTCAACAATTATTTTATGCTCCCAATCTGTGAAGCACGCATTGTTTTCTTCAGATTGTGGGATGCATTACGATGCACTGATTTAGATGTCAAATGTCCAGGCATATTTATGCAATGTCCATAGCATTATTATCAATTACTGTCAATCTGTCAATTAATACGTCAATCAAGATATTGCCATGAAAGTTTTAAATATATAATTAAAATTTCTTCAGTTGAAGCTTTAAAAAAATATATTATCTTGGTAATGAGGGATTAGTATCCGTACTTCAAATCGGTTAGACGATATTGTCCGGATCGATACTACGAAATCCAATATCGTTCAAAGGAAAGGACCGACAATGCTCTTCGACGTCGGGCGGAAGCATCAAGCAGGGAAATGGAAAAGAAGGAAGGGAAACGCTTTATGCGCAATTCGTACGTGGACTGCAATATCCATTTCTTATATCGCGTGGTCGAAGCATCTAAACTTTGGGACGTTCACTCTACGTCGCCGTCGCCAACCGTCCCGCCGCAGGATTTAAATCATCACAACAACGCACTCCCCTACCTCTCCATCCCCTATCCCGCATTTCTGACCTCACCGAACCCGCCACGGAACGCTCCGCTCAACGCCTTACGTATCTCCCACATTAAAATTAGAACGGATATTAAAATAAATTATGAACTCGTCAAATCCCACATTTCGGGCGTCAAAAATGAATTACGTCGGCGTGCAGCTGGTGAAACGCGGGCGCCAAATCGCATCGAGGAGCATAATTCACCAAACGTCGAGATCATGAGGATTGATGAAGGAACACCGGGGGCCCTTAGGATGAGATTCGCGACGGGAGTCAGCCTTCTCTTTTAAGAGTGACTTTCTCGCGAGGCGTGGGCGACTGCCAGGACAGACGGTTGGCATTCTTTAAGGAGAGCACGCATAATTGATGAATGCACAGGAGGGTGATCTTAGGAAACCCATACTCCTTGACCCTTGCCAACTGGCCCAAGCTAGAGATCGGAAATGTGTGGAGGATGCCTGTATTCTCATGTAGAGGTCCCGTGTTCGAGGACTCCTCCACTTGTGGTGTATCAAACATGGACAGGGATTAGACATTTTCGGATTCCAGGGTATTGCTTGTCTTTACTGGGTAAAGAAAATGTTAGTCGAGTATAGCATTATTAGAGGTCATTAGAGGAGGCGAATAACAGCAGAAATCTTTAGTATCATTAGGGATTGGTGGGTAATTTGCTAGAGGTAGGATTGTCAAGGATGGTGGGAAGGAAGGAGAGAAACCCAGTGTCGGCATTCGCCTATCATTGATGAGAGGCTCCAAGGGGTACACACTACAACATCCCATCCAACGGACGTAATACTTTATTAAATCACAAATAGAAATCAGGATAGCATAAAGATCCCCTGGGATTCGAACTCAGACCCTCGGGGTGGAAAACCAGAACGCCGACTACCAAACCAATCCTATCTCTTAGTAGTCTGGTACCTATTAAATGTAGGATTCTAGTGGTCCCTTAAATCTACTAGGTTTTACGTGGACTTTCCTTTCTATGCACTTAATTATTTACTTAATTTCCTTTTTAGGCTTTTTGTAAATTCTATCTACATTCATGCAGCATAAAAAAACTTGTGTTCTCCCTTCCTCTTCCCCGATTCCCTTCTATGAGGGCCTTCAGCATCCAACTATCTGTTAATATTTCATCCTTTCTCTGCGTTTTTCGGATTTACTCCAGAAACTTTCTCTTTCTCCCGTCATATATATAGCGTCCTCTTTTGTCATCATTGATCTTCGCCTTCCTTTCACAACTCTTCTCTACGCTCACATTCCAAGACCCTCCAATTTACTCTCATTGTTTTGCCATAAAAAAAATCAGGTATCGGCTTCTCATAGTGCCATGCTTTCCTAATAAAGTCTCAATATAAGTACCTGTCTTACTCGCTGACCTAGTGGTTTGTGCGCATGTTCGAAAATTACTTCTAATTAAAAAAATAACTGACCAGACTACCCATTTATTTTTTGGAATTAAAAATAGCAATGCGTTTTAAATGAATTATTTACTGTATGAAAAGGTAAACTTTAACGCACGACAGGGAGTATAATTTGCAAAAATGGACTGTGTCGTATGGATGGGATTTAACATAATATATTATTGAGTTGTTAATGAAAAATTTTGCCAGAATTTTTCTTTTTGTATTAAATATGCTTTGGACTTCGCCTTGTAAACAGCGTGAAGAAAGTTTCTGCGCATTTTCGACATCGAATTCAACATTTTTAGAACTGAGGACCGTTGACCATCCCGTGATGTCCGTTCCACATCTCTTTCTGCTTGCCCTTATGTTAGTTGAGAAGTGAGCAAAACGTTTTTTTGGTTTTTGGATATTGTGCTGAACTCTTCAATTTATCTCACTTCCTCAGATTTGGAAATCCAAGGAAAGTTATAACCAGAGTTCTTCTGGAACTGTCACTCATTGGGAGAAAACCAGGTGGTCATATTTGCTTTATGTGACTATCAATCTATAGCAAAGAGATTGTTTAGTTTTATTGAGAGAACATCGAATGCAGAACACAGTCGACATACAGTAAGATAAAACTATTATGCTCTTTTTGCGTGAGTTGATTAATGTTGGCACTATGTTTCACTCAAACCTTTCTCCGAATAACTTCGTTTTTCATTTATCCGATGGTAATATTAATCCGTATGGTTCTCGTTCAATGGTGCACAATATGCTCAATGACTGTCTGCAAAATATATCTCCGACTAAGCTAGGAAAATATCTCTGAAGGTTATTAATTACCGATATTACCATTGAATATATTGGCTTAGCAGGACCAAATCGGTTTATTAATTAAAATATTATCATTACTTTATTATATAAAAATGTAAAATTTAATTATATGATTAAAAAAAAGGAATTGAATGATAAACATCGTTAACTAAGTACTGTGTAAGTACTCACTGAATGACTTTAAAAATATTATTTTAAAGTTTCTCTCGCATTTTATGTTGGATATTTGGCGAATAATTGACATTTGAGGAGAACAAGTTATGGGTATTACACAACTATAAAAAATAAATATGTGGGAAACACCATAGGAATAAAACAAACGGATTTTCGACAAGGAAGACCAAGAAAAAGCAAAACACGTCAAATAAACAGGATTGTATAAAATAATATTAATGAATACGAGACATTATTAATGAGGGATATGGAAAATGAACTCAACAAACATTCTGTTTAAAACACGAAGTAATACACGATTTTTTAAATCAGAGTTTTTTTAGCTCAGGTATACAGCCACGAATGTGGCATAAATAATATGAAAATTATGAAGACTCGTTTAGCGGTCGTTATCGTGCGACTTGAAATCATGTTTGTGAAGCCATTTCCCTCGTTGTGTTTCCCACTCCATCGTAAGAGTTTGAAATTACTCCGTCGGCTCTGCGCAACGAGGCACCTGGATTTGAGGGACGAAGTTAGGGAAGATTTGAAACTTGGAAAGAGACTCTGATGGACTCACATGGTGTCTCACCTCCCTTCCTTGAATTATAGCCCAAAAAGCAAGACTATACACGGGGAGACGTTATGTGAGAAAACTTGTCCCAGCACAGCACACACCCAAGTACACATTTTGTGCAAAATTGCAAAATCGTTAAATTAATTCAGTTTATCTATGCCATGAGGACATAGCAACGTTGAAGTCGGTGGGAATAGACCGGACCAGGTGGATGAGCGCACATATTTGGACGGCATTTGGGGCAAAATTGGACTGGTTGCCGGCACATTTGAGGGAGAATTGCGATAACGAAAGCAGTTTTTGCAAAAGGGCAGGTAAATAATGGCAGACATGCTAAGTAAAGATAAAAAGAAAAAGAAAGACTAAAGAGCTTGATATGGACCCTATTTTTCGTATGGACCCAAGACCTGGGCATTAAAGACAAGATGACGAGCGTAGATTAGAAGCTCCTGAGACATGGATGATGGAAAATTGAGGAAACAACTTGGTTAGAGATGAGCCATCAAACGACGAAGAAGAATGAAAAAGATAAAGGGAAAGGAAATACATAAGAAATGCAACATGTAAGAAGTACTAAGAAACGATAAACAAATCTACTTTTAACAGGTAGATCCCTCCGTGATGATGATGATGCCATAGGAAACAGGGCAAACATTAAATTTTTATCTTAATAAAATCATCATGAAGAAGAAAAGGATGTTCCATAATTTTGTTGGATGTAATTCAAGAGATTAACTAAATAAACAAGTAACTACATACTTGAAATATGGCTTTTTGACAAAGGCAACTGTGATGGGCTCAACGACTTGATTGCATTCATTAATGACCAATTACGGAACAGGAATTACCGTGAATGCATTCTAGCGCGCTTGTTATTGCCGATGAAAAGTTCATGATGAGATGCGCACTCATTAATCGATTGCGTAAACATTCCATTAAAAACGATGCTGATTAATGCGCTAGTCCGTAATAAGCTTTGCATGTCCTCGATTATTAAATACTCGTGTTATTCATTCTCCAGTTAACATTTTCTACCATTCGTATCACAAGAAGGCTAATTTGTTATTCACAGGATTTAGATGACAGTAGTGCTTCAAAATCTTCAGTGCCTTCTATGATTTGTTGAATTGAATCCATCCCATTTTATCATTAATATTAAGCTACCAATTAAGGTATTTCGTTAATATCAATTGAATTGCATTTTATAGCAACGATGTGCAGGGATTAATGATTTTTTCTTCTGAGAAACTCCCCTGAAAAACTTATGATTTCTTCTAGGGGTTTCTCATAGCAGTAGCCGTAAAAACGAAGTTTATTGGACCCACTATTCCGCGATACAGACTCGATTGCAGAAGCCATATGCATGCTTCTTTCGAATTTTTGGTGGAATAGATGTGACCTTGAGGGAGAGGGAACAGGATAGAAAAATTGTAACAAATATTCAAATGTTTGCTGCGAATGGAGGTGTGTTTAGGATCATTGATACAGATCAGTGGAGGAATAGTGCATTGACCAAAGGCAGGAGGTACATATCTTACATTTAAGGAAATATATGACATTGGTAGATGTAAAAGATTTGGCGGGAATGGATTGGAGAAGATCAGAAGCTTATTCTTGGGGAGGGTGGGACCGGTAGGAATGGAATATATTTTACATCTTGGACGATTTCATGGATCCGGTGGGATCTTGGGTGGAAATTATACATAATTGATGAGTCTGGCGGTTTTTAGTATGCTCTCGATATTTACTGGGCATCTGAAAGTAAATGAAGTACACTTGCGAAAAATCCCAGTGTTGCGTTAAATTATTGGCTATGGTGGGCAAAAGATCTCATCTAACGACTTGGAGGGATCAATCCCACCTTAAGTAAGTAGCGAAGATAAAAAGATTACTATGTTGGCTTTTGCGAGAATAGAGGATGTTGGAATTTATTTGGATTCATTTGTTGAGAAGGAATTTGGGTTGATAGTGTCGAGGGTGAGACATGCACCCGAAACAAATTGTTGAGGAATCAGGTTTGTTAGAATTGCGGTGATCTCGGATGAAGGGTAAGACGGGGAGGGTATAGTGCGTGAGGAGTGCCAAATATTGAAATGTAAGCACTATTGTTTGTAGGTTGGCTTAACGTGGACAAAGGTATGGTTTTTTTCCTTCAGAGAGTGCAATGTTAACGTCTAGCAAGTGGATTTGTGAAATAAAGATTGAGTGGGTGAAAGAAACCGAAGAACTGGCGTTTGCGTAGGATGTGAAGTCTTGAAGCAGCCAGTCTCTTGTTGCCAGAGAAGGAAAGTATCATTTATGTGTCTAAGTCATAGATGGGATTTCAGTGGGTGGACGTTAAGAAACTTTTCTTCGAGGAGCCACGGTGAATTTTGTGCAAGTCGTAAATCGAAGGCGTCTGAACAGATTTTTATGATCGATTCAGCAAAAGAAAGTTCCTCTGAGAGAACAAACCATTCAGAATTTCGATAAATGGCCATAGAAGGGCAGAAAATCGTTCTTAAATATGAGTTTGACCCTTTAAACTGTCTGTTTCTCAAGAAAAACAATAATATTGCCCTTATTTATTTCATCGCTTGGTAAAAATTGAACAAGAATAAAAAACCATAGCCAGCAATCTATAAATAGTCAGGTGAATTTTGCTTGAAACAGCAATCGAAGACGACTAACTAGACTGGTATTTTTAAGTTCTAAGAGGCAAATCAAATACGTCCTTGGGTAGGTGTGTTGTCATATCTGAATTAAGGGTCGTGGAAGAAAAGAAAGGTATCACATTATGAAAATAAACATCACTAAACATATGTAGATATGGCATAAAATGAAATAATGACAGTTTGATAGTGCACAGTTGATCACGATTTTGGAGAATGCCATCACTATTCTCATATGAAACCTCTGTAAAACAGAAGCGCTTTGTACTTAAACTCAAAGGACAGTCAAAAAAGTGCGTAGAAAGTCAGCACCAGCGTAATAGTTACTGGAACACTAGCCTCGCTCGTTTCTTAATGCAACACATACGTTTACGTCCATCTGAAACATTACTGCTTTTCTCTTTACAAATAATAAAAATCTCTGTTATCCCAGTCTTTGAAATGATAATCAGAAATCGGAAGGCCAACACTTAAATTTATTAGCAATATACACCAGCTGGCGTTTGCCCTAGCCTACAGTGAGTACAAGTCGAGCTCGTTCATTTGATGGGCTGAAAATGCCTCCAAAAAATGGACACGACCACTCAAAAAAGGAAAAATCATGTATTTAAAATAGGTATTCTTAACCCCGACCTTCTGGTAATTTTTTATATTTTATTTTATTTACATACACACTGTAAGTCACCGCCAGGGTGTGAGTGTGGATTGATTTATTGATTATTGAAATATTTAACTATTTAATACTTTGTTAGTGGTTGTAATTAACTGCGTGGCATTTAATTGAAATTCAAATCATTTTGTGTTTCAGCTCCATCTGCATAATATTTACGACGAAAAACACTGAATTAATTTGCTCGATTTTGTACAACGTGTAGACTACTAAGTACTTCCTATGCGCACATATCTTGATAAATGTAACGGATCTTCATTAAAATGTACCTAATTTCTAAATAAAGGTCATACTTGTCTCGAATACACTCTAAATGGAACCCAATATAAATCGAAAAATCGACCCCCCCCCCCCCCCGGAGACTTGTCCCACTAGCGTACTCCGAAAGGATGTATCGTAGGAAGCAATTTCTCTTTGACACAGAGTGAATTCAAATGAGAATTTAAGAGACGGAATAAAACATTGAAATTAATAGGGAAAATTCTGCGTCATTGTTCACACCTACCCAGCCAACCACTCTAATGGAATTTACAAAGGATATATATAGATATATAGATACCCATCTAACGAAATGAGAGAGAAGCTTAGAAGGAATAGACATAATAGGGAAATAGCATAAACGTTTATAAGAACAAACATTATCGTAGCTGGTGAAATGTCCGTCCCGGGTGACTTTTCATTTGTGGGGAGCACGTTTGGCCTCTGCAGTGGTCGCGGAATCGGAGTACATTATTCAAAATTCAGTAATGATGAGAATATTGTGAGTTAATAAAGGCTCAATAAAAATAATATCCACGCGCGAGGTTTCACTGCAGAATTACAATCATTATCTTTTTCAACCGCCTAATGTGTCAACGAATTGTTGGGTGAAAGAAATGGTAAAGGTTCCTGGGAGGGACTGGAGATAAGAATAAAAGTAGGTGGTGAATTCATACGAGTACAATCAGTTAGATAGTCATGGTAAAGTTAGCCGATTAACTTAAGGGCAACAATAATTAATTAGAGTAGATTAAAGCCATTCTGATAGGTATGGTATAAAATCAATGTAAAATGTACTTAGGTAATAGGGTTCTCGAGAAATAGGAATTTAAATATAAAAGTTGGAGGGAATAAAATGTAGCAGTTAACCTATCTACGAAGTGTTTTGAACCAAAATGGTCAAAGTAGACACACAGCAGAAGAAGAATTGCGTTTGGCGAGGAATCTCTTAAAATGATTAGATAATTGATGGTGAGGGTGAAAGAAAGAAAAGAAAAACTTTGCACTTCCACACAATTATATCAGGAAGTGTGTGGAAGTGCAAAGTTTTTTTTTCTCTTTCTTTCATCCTCACCATGAAGGAATTCCACAAAGTTAAGCCCGAAACTGTTAGCTTTAGATAAATGATGTTGAGTAAGGACGTTGAGCAAAGATTAGTGAAAACTAGAAATGTGGCATGCCTTCGTACGGCGTGGATACTTAGTCTTTTTAGCAAGAAGATAGGGTTAGATAGGAGGCTTTTGAAATGAGGTTGCGAAGAAGGAATGTTCAATAATCAAAACGCCGTAGAAAACTGTCGTGAGAATTGCAAAATGATGTAATGAAAGGAGAAAAGGTTATCTTGAGGTTATCACGTTTATATCAGAAAGTAGGATGAGCATTTATACACACCCTTACTCTTCAAAAGGTGTTCTCGTTAAAGGAAACCATTAAAAAATACTATTAAAAGCATTGCATTACAAAACATGATGAATGGGAATCGGAATATCATACTTTTTATTACAATGAAATATTTTTTATTTCTCAATAACATACCTATTTTTTTCAATTTTTAATAGCTACACTCCAACAAGTTTTCATTTGAATGTTTTTGGAACGCGGAAAATTTGCCTTTTCCAGCATTGCTTTGAGCTCCTCGAGTTTTGATAGCAGCTTTTTTTTTTAAATATTTTAACAATTCAAAATATTTATTGTAAAATATTTCAACTAAATATTTTGTTAGTTGACAAAAAATGTGATGTTTACACCATCATTCGTCCCAAGCCCTAGCATTGCGTGACTTTAGTTTTCCAATCAAATCCCTTATCTTACTTAAAATTTCCCATCTCTGATCATGAGAATTGTTGTGGTTGACGGAGAAAATAAAGAGGCTTGCATAATCCGGGACTGAGAAACGAGGACGTTACAAAATTGGATTTCTGCTGGAAAATAAAAGTGTGGCGGAAAAAAAATTACACAAAATAATTTGAGATGCATTCCAAATTTCCACGTAAACCTCCCATGGAAAGGCTGCGATGAAATTTTTTGATGTGAATGAAAGGTGACGAACGGCCTTCAGAAGCGCTCCATGGAACGGCAAAAGAGAGATTTATCTTTTGCCGTGAAAGAAAACCGACCGACAGCTTTGGTGGTCCAGTCCGTAGTGAGCTATTAGGTAAATGGGACGGATAAGACCGGTGTAGTCGTTCGCTTGATGTCATCCAATCTGTGCTAAAAGTTATAAAGCTACATTTTGTCCGAAAAAGGTGTCCTGTGACATCAACTAAAAATCATGCATCTGCATTTTCTCTTGTACAGTTTACTAAATTTTATGTTGAAAATCGGAAATTAATCAGCATACTGCCGAGGCTTAATAGATGTAATTTCAATTCTCAATTACAGCTTGCATTACTGCATTTAAAAAATCTTTTATTGATCTCGATCTTAAGCTCCTCACTCAACTTCCCTCGTATGCAAAACTGAAAAAAATGCTAATGGTAATCAAAGTATTAAAAACATTAATACCATTTGACGTCGATGATATTAATAATTCTGATGATTTATGTGAACATTTTTCTTTGGCATTACGTAATGACTGTAGATGATGCAACTCGACATTTTAAACAGGAGCAATGCACGAATTTCAATTGTGTAATAAGAAATAATGTTTATTGTTACCCTAGCATGGGTATTATTCTATGAGGTGAACGGAACCTTCAAAAGTTTTTCAAGATAATATTAATAATTTTTGCTGCTGTGTGAATAATTATAAAATATTTATCTCTATAAAAATAACCTTGTATTCTCAAAATTTAATTTCTGCGTGGCACAATGAGTTTCACTACAAACTTACATCTTGGTGTGCACATGAAACATATGGATAGGATATATGAATAATCTACAGCGTAGAGAAACGCGTTATACTACGCACAAATTAAAGTGTGAAAAATACAAAGTTATTTTTAAATTAGGAACATCCAAAATACCCTATCCTTCCAGCCTGCTAATTATCTAATTGGTTTTTATCTAATCTAATTATTCAATTATTGCTAATTTGTCAATATTACCAAACCTCCTTCTCCGCCTAAAACCATAGACTTTTAGCTCCCCTCTTCCTAGCTCAACCAATCCTTTCTTTCCTCCCTCCTCTTCCCCTCCGCCCAGAGATATGTATATATACTGTGCTTGACTTGTATTTTTACCTGATGATGTTATGCTATAACGAAACCTGGGTCGTGAAAAATAAAAAGTTTATGTGGAAAAGCAAAGTGGTTTGATTTATAAAAACGTCAGTAGGGATATCCATTTTTTTACGAATTTAAGCCTGGAGCAATTAGGTAAAAAATCTTGGGATTTTATATAGTTGTTAAGTTGGCGTAAAAAAGGCGGTTAGGTCAAACTTTCAATTTGGCTATTCGGCTCAAACATATTAGGCATAGCTCAATTACTTGGGAGAATGGCAAAGTTTGTTAAGTAGTTGTTATTTATTGCTGTATTAACAAGAATGGCATGGAAAAAGTAATTCCTTACACCTGTTTCTCCCACAGTGTATTCTCCTCAAATTATCACTCTTGTCGAGCCTATTTTTGGCACAATATAGGAATCTTCCTTCGATATATACTCTTACAATTAATAATTTTCAGATCAATTGAGTCGTTCGTGATATTTTCATGCTGTAGAGGTCCACATTCGAATATTAGTGTCAACTTAGGAAGTATTCTGGGGCTTCATTTCAAATTGCATCGCAAGGCGCCTTTCCATTGAGGTATTTTTATTTCGCCAATGGAAGTATTTTGAGCTCAGAATCCATTGTCTGAGACGTGCTCAACACGAGGCATAAATGACGGGAAATATCAATTATCCTTAAAATTTGCTCCGAGCATTTCTCCACCGATCACTGACGAGAACAAGTCTATTTATTGCTGATCCGCAGATATTTGGAACGCATTTTCCTTAGGTTAGGTCCCATGTTAGAGTGACAACAAGCGTGTCAAGTAGAGAGACACCGAAGTGTTTTGTTTGGCCCGCTACACGTATGTTGAGACTCCGATTCTCCTGACGTAGAAATCACGTCTTCTTTTCCAAGAAGAAAATTAATCCTGAAAAGTGAACAATAATAACTTTGGAAGTTCCACTGATTTTTATTTAAAAAACGACGTGTTTCTTCAAATAGTTGAAATCATGAGGGTAACCTGACAGACAGTTTCAAGTTGAGCCGGAATCCATAGAATTCAAAATTAAACCACATTGGCTGTATATAAGTAGTATGGAGAAACTCGCGATTCGAATTGCTATATTCATAACATAACCGATATAGTGGCAATGTGGAAACTTAAGCTCACCAAGGCCATTTTAATATCATTAATGTTATTTGAATGTCTTTTTCGTACAACCATGCAGAAAAATATGTTAAACCTGTGCTTGTGGGTAACTTTAATATTAGTTCTTGTGAATTCAGTAATAGTTCTTTAGAATCCAGTCGTAATTTTTTACGAAATTATTAATTACAAAAATGTAGTTCTTATAGGAAGGTTTTCATTATTTTAAAGGTTAGGACGTCATAAAAACGGATGTTTAATCTTAACCTATGGTTGAATTTGGATTGGTTTTCATCTGGAAAGTGATGAACGTAGTTATCTATTGCCTGGAACTAGATGAAGATTGGAAACGTTATTTAAACTCTAATACCATATTACAATATCTATGACTTTTGGTGAGAAAAACATAGTGGGCCTAGATATCTAATACACGTATAGGTACTATTGACCTTTGAACAGAATTACTCTGAGCAAAGGTTACATAAAAAAATAGGAAGGATGGTAATCGTTACGCCATTACGTTAATTACGTTGTAGGTGGAATTTCAATATTTTAAAACTGAGCTATCTTGTTCAAATTGGCGGAGATGGAAAAACTACTTCCGATATTCGCTAGAGGAAAACATTGTTGATGATATTTGCTACATTCAAAGCAATTAATTGGACAAGCCCGAAAGAGAGGTATCTCTTCAACTCAGACCTTAGACGAACGAGAGCTATAATGATCCTGATATTGATAAATAGAGCTTAAAAGATAAATATAATTATTTACCCCCTTACAGGTATAGTACCTACTTATGGACCAGAATGAAAACAAAAGGTTTCAAGAAGGGTTTTCCAGAACCCGGGACATGAATTACATTAATTGACCAAGGTTGTTGAATTCCGTTACCAAGCTAACACAGCATAATTTTGCAGCATGCATTTGATTATATTTTGATATTTTCTCTATCATCTACATCGAATGCGACATTTCTGCATGTTGTTACCTCTTGCAAAGCGGATCGGTTATTTTTCACGTTAATTTCATAAAATTTACATTTTAAAACCCATATATATATTATTTATCAATTTATTTTAATATGACAGTACCCTGCTAGCCACCGCTATGGTGCATGGCAGGAGTCAATCTCACTAGACTGCGTTTGACCCAGATTACTTTACCCTCATGACGCGGTTGGACAAAGTTATTCTGATCTCTTATCGTGTGTGGAAAAAATTACATTTTAAATGTATTGGTTCCACATTAATCACTCTAATTTTACTGGGTTACTCCCTGCTACTGAAGGAAAATGGGGCTAATGATTTTTTTTCAACTTCATCGCTAAAGAGACATCCTTCCAATTTACGCGAGAGATGTAATCTGTAACTTAACCTTCCGTCCGTGAGTGATTCCCTACCTAGATTTTGATATACTACTCAGTTATGTCACAGCAACATTTTACAAATATAGCTCCACTATGCTGTACGCAATTCAATTAATCAAACTTTATGGGGATCCCATATACCAGAAGCATATTCTAAATGGGGCCTAACAAGCGAAAGATAATATTTCTCTTTAACTTTTTCCTTAAATTTCCCTTTTCAGATAAACGTCGCACTGTGACCAAATCTGTTCCCTTCTCACTCTTTCCCCATGATCGCTCCCGTACAACTACTGTTAACACTCGGCGTGAGAACGTACACTTGTGGTCACTGATGCACAAGTACTAATTACAATACTAAATCAGAACGCATCGCATCACTTCACCTTGCGCGCTTTTTTCTTCTCTTGTTTCGGTCTGGGCCAGAATTAATTAATATGAATAAACTCGGCTCAAAACGAGCATGCTAATTGGCGGATGATGATAGCAAACAAGAATATTAATGAAGGATTAAAGCGTGATTTACGATCGAAAATTTGGCATTAATTTGCGAGATCTTAACTCCCTCGCAATAAATCTTTCTCGCTGCAGCACAGGTGCGTTAATCTTTGGATCAACATATGCATCATTGTCCATGAAAGGCTTTTAAAGTGGAAAAATCTTGTTTATCTCTCGTGTCCTTGTACATTAATATATATTGAGAAAGTCAACAGGTAGAATTAAAACGACTGTTGAAAATTCCGAATTAGCCCAATATCTCGGTCAAGGTGACAAATGTAAGCGCGGTGAATTTCTCGAATTTGTAAAAAAAAACAATACCATAACATATATTAATAGCTCGATTCTGTTCTAGGATGAATTCAATTTCAATTGGTTTCGAACAGTCTGAGATTAAGGACAGAGACTTCACGCTAAAGACAGGAAGTACCTAACTCACATCACATGTAGGACAGAATCACTTAAAGAGTAAAAACGAACTGACGGGGAAGTAATTTGGTGCATGCAAACCCATGAAAATCACGTACACTTTAAAAGTGCTTTCTTTCTTGACTCATTTTAGAGATTTAAATTGATGTTGCCAGCATTCATAACGCACGTGATACTTGTGCTTCTTTTTGCAATATTTGAATGTGATTTTCTATTAAACGAAGTGTCGTCTACGCCGAAAATGGGTTAAATATTTGACAAGAGAGTACCAACTAAAAAATCGATAGTGATAGAGTTCAACACGAAACAAGAAATTTAAGAAAAATAAGGAAAAATTAAACAAAAACGTAAAATCCGTTGGAATTGTACCACAGAGAGTTGGTGGTCAACAATATCTCCGCTTAAGAAACCATGTTTAGGGCAGGTTTAAAGTAACGATTGAAACATATTGATCATCTGAGTAGATGGAAACGCAAATATAATTTCCTCATTGCACCTATATGGGATGTATAAACATTATTAACCCTCCCTTAAACTTCATGTTCTTCTAGGCTATTTATATATTTGAGAATTTATAGGATTTTTCCCGTTTCCAATTATTAAAGAATCTGTCCAGTGAATCAGGTTTATGTACCATTACAAAAACTTTATTTGAGTGTCATCTCATTCTTCGTGACCAACGGGACGAGTAATTTGTCGTTTCTATTTTCAGGTGGTGTACGTACTCAATACCCGTAACGATGACCTCGAGATCCAGTGCAAGACGGCGGCCGAGGCCTGCGAGGAGAAGGTGGCCAACGCGACGGTGGAGCTCAAGAGGACCGTGTCCCACCTCAAGTCGGAGGTTTGTGTCAGAAGGGTCGGAAAATCGTTATCTGATGATGCTTACGAATCTAATTAAGTCCAAACATTCACGATTTATCCACGGGCGATCGGTTTTATAAAATTTCACGACAGAAAACACGGAAACTTAAATTATAAGTGAAATAATGATTGTAGACTCAAGTTCGTAAGACATGATATTAGCGCGGTCCACTCCTGTCGGGAGTAGTCGAGGGAAGGGGGGGGTCGGCATCACTCGTTGGAGAAGTGGGCACTGTTCGTGTGACATAGATAGAAAAAAAAGCTCCGATGTAACGAGTGGGACTCTCTCATGGGTGTGAGACATCTAACGGAGCTTGATAAATACCGGGTTTCGCGCCAAAAGACCTTGCTCTTGTCCCAGACGATAACACTGAGAACGTCAGCGGCGTCTTAAAGATTGCATCGCAAAGTTTACCTTTTCAACTGATTCCAATTTCAACATGTTTCACTAAAACTTACCCTTGGAGTGAAATAATTTGCATTGTACTAGAGCAGTTAGTTTCTACAAATTAACAAATTTCCTTTTCTAATTGCATGCTTCCTCTTTAAAAATGGATATTATAGCATCTAAAGACCTGTGATCAGTGCAATATGACCATAGTTGTGTTTCATACTCAAACACATTAAACATCGCTACAACCACGCGGAGGTTAATTCAACATTTCAGTTCTATCTGTAAATGCTATGGTAACTAAATAACGCACTCATGCATATGCTCAACTGGGTACTTTTTGATTAGTGACTTTGATACCTTTCCGATATACCTTCAAAGAACATTGTTCTCGAAACTAATATTCAATTAGCAAAACGCCTTCTTAAAATTGTCGTAGGTGTAATACAAAATTGTTCAAATCACAACTCAAAAATGGAAGACGTAATCAAGACTTTATTATATTTATTCTCTCTATAATTCTGAGCGAGTGAGGTAATTGCTAGGGATTAAAATATAAAATTTTACCTTTGAGATACGGATACCAAGGAAGGGTTTCACTTATCGTCAAAACCATTTGTCTCCCAAATCTTGAGGACAAAAGACTCAATCTATTCCACGATATTTAATCTGGAGACTTCTGTGTTTCACGAAGTAAAATATCAGCCCGTCGCGTCGTGAGTAAAGTGGGAAACCCTTTCGAAGAAGATTGGGGACGCTAATCTTTTTAATTTCTTCTTAGAAGCTCCAGAGATATACCGTTTGAACTGGAAAACCTCCGAAAGGAGAAAATATAATCCGAAACAGTAAAACCTTACATTTGAGGCGAGATTTTTACTGTAAATCAATCTATTGATTTCTCTTTGAAAGCCTGCAGAAACCTTGGAATTTTATTAATAAACCTGTGTATTCAGCATACTCATCTCTTTTAGTTATTTATTTTAGTCTTATACGCATTAAGAAAATGATAAATTAATGTCTGATGGTCGTAAGGTGAGATCCATTTATAAAATGAAATTTGCTATCAAAGTTACTTTTCAATATTGTAAATTGTACTCCTGAGTTACTTTTGTCGGGGCATAATCTTGCTCTTGCATTTTGGAAATATCTTATCCATCATTTATGCTAAGCAGAGTCGGAATCAACGACCTTATGCACGGCAGGGACTTGGCGGTAGGGTTTTCCCATTTTGACTTCCGTTGCCTTCACCGTGGTGTCTTCGCAGTCTTTTATGCTTTCTTGGCCAAGGACAATATCTTGGGAAATGTTCATACAGGCAATGATCATTTCATTACAGCAAAAGGTGCAAATAGCTAATAAAGTAGAAATTTAACAGCACACAATGGCTGTGTTCATATACATTTGAGAACAAATCGACAAAAACACGACGCGAAAGCTCTACTTCTCTGACGACAGACAAATATTTCGAGCAAAACGACTAAAGAAACAAACTCCAGTATTTCCTGACGGAATTCCCTCAGTGACCAACAGCGCTTCGTAATTCACCCTTTCAATCAACGTTATCATTCCTGTTGGCTTAAATTATTTACTATTTCATTTTTGGTTTCGAAATAACATGGCGACCGTCGTCAATCTCTCTGGCATGATCGCTGTTATCCCGTGCATGTCGAATTCACGCCAAAAACAACGTCTCTTGAACATGCACTCCGTTATTTTTGTTCACGGCATTTGATTTTAGCCTTTTAAAACATTCCTGCAGAGAGTTTCACTCTGATTCCATCACTTGGTTTGCAATAATGCAACCGGAAGCATATTCTCCCTCGAACAACGCCCACACACAACGGCGGGAAACAGGTTTTAGTTTGACTTGGTGATTTCGTCAATTGGTTGGCAGCTAATGGAATCGTATCCGCATTACTTTGATATGATTTCATTTAAGAAAACATGGGTAGCAGTCCGTGACGTATTACCAACGCTAACCGTATCCCCTTTACCGACGTAGGAAAAGTTTATCGACGCTATCGGGATCATACGATCGATCCCAAAAGATCAATCTAGATTATTATTAATTCATATATTTTGGATTACGAGAAAAACCGTAAAATACATTACAAGGTAAATTTCAAAGGAAAAAAGACAAGCTTATAAATTTCTAATACGATCAATGAGTCCCTCAGGAAGGAGAGCAATCTAGGCTAAAACTTACAGGAAAAATTCAGAGCACCAGTGTTTATGTATGAGGTTTGAGAAAATCATAAAGGATCTAAACTGTATTGTCATATTAATTAAAACATCTAGTAAAAAATGAGAAATATACTCATAGGCCGATAGACCTAAATAGGCAATTTTCCTTTCAAGGTACATAAACATATTTAAATCCCATATGATAGAATTTCGTTCTTTTCCACAAATGAAACCGATATAGCCTCATGGATTAATTTTTTTTGTGAAATAAACTTCTGCTTGAATTATTGTGCGTTCTCTGTTCTTTCCATAGCAGGCGGCTAATTTTTTTCTGCCTATCAAACTGTTTTTTCCGCGATTGAGAGAGGCTATCGATACATTCTTATGTCAATTACATGCCATTCGCTGTATACTCAATCTGAATCGCAATTATTATCAATGAACTTTACTTCTAATTACGAACAACAGTTTGTTTTACTTTATGCACTGTACTCTAATTTTTACTAGTGGCTCAAACTCAAATGATGAACCACAACAAATAAATGGCAAAAAACTCATAAATGGAATTTATGTCCCCACCTATTCTTCTCTGAAATTACTCTCCCTCCCTCTTGCGGAAAGTATAGCTATTTTATGGTTCCCAAGTGTATGAAACGACAAAACTAATGGAAAAGAGGTTACGAGCAATGGAAACGGGATATTAGCAATCGGATGTTTTGGAGTTACGTTGGTGGACGGAGCAAACAAGAGATTACTGGAGACTAGTACAATCGACACAATTGAAGCAAAGAAAATAAAACGGAACACATTCCAACCAAATTGATGAAAGCGCATGCCCAAGAAGATTAATGAAAGGGAAGGAAGAGAGGAAGACCAGGCACACTGTTTTGATGGAGTTGAAATTGGCAATAGCACAAATAATTTGAACGAAGGTGACTGAAGGGAACGGAAGAGGGAGATAACAAGAGGGAGATCTGCAAATCAAAGGGCAGACTCAAGACACAGATGCTCAGTTAACTCATGCCCCACATCACAAAATCAGGTATGTGGCAAAAAATACCACAGAGTGTAATTTAAAGAACAAATTTGTCATAAGTTGCTAATCCATTAACAAAGTTGCAATCCTGAAAGGAAACCATGGGTAACGGATGAGATGATTGCAAAGATGGATGAGAGAAGAAGATGGAAGAATGTAAACACAAAGTTAGGCAAAATGAAGTACAAAGAGTTAAACAATTAATTGAAAAGGCCACAAATAAAGCAAAGGAAGAATGGTGGAAAACGCAATGCGAGGATATGGAAAGTTTACAGAGGAAGGGTGAAATTGGTGCACTATACGTACAGCAAGGTGAAGTTACTATCGGGAAGTAGGAAGGTAAGATCTGTGCTAACAGTTAAAGATAAGTGGGGTAAGATAATAGTTGAACCAGGAAAAATCCAAGAGAGATGGAAGGAATATATAGAAACACTGTATTGTAGAGAACTTAGGCCGATAAGGTTAGGCATAGAAAAAGAACATGACGTAGAAGAAGATAGCTTAGGTCCAGGCATACTCGACGATGAATTAGAAAGGGCATCGAATGAGATAAAAGCAAATAAGGCCGTGGGGGTAGAAAACATTCCTGTGGAACTATTGAAATGTTTAGGAAAATGTGGGAAGGAGACTCTATATGGACTCATTCGTAGGATCTATGAGGAAGGAATCTGGCCGGAAGATTTTGTGAGATCAGTGTTAGTTCCTATTCCGAAAAAGGTAAATGCTACATCATGTGAGGATTACAGAACAATAAGTTTGATTCCCCACGCAGCTAAAGTTCTTCTCAGGATCATCAACAAAATGATAGAGAGTAAGGCAAATGATTACTTATGGGAGGATCAGTTGGGGTTTAGGAAAGGAAGAGATACGCGTGATGCCATTGCAGTAATGAGATCACTAATTGAGAGGAATATTATATACAACCAGGACGTTTTTGCCTGTTTCGTAGATTTCGAAAAAGCGTTTGATAGAGTGAATTGGGAGAAATTAATGCGTGTATTCCATATAATAAGAATGGATTAGAGGGACAGGAGACTGATCCGCAGCCTGTACATATCTCAGACTGCTCAGGTGCGAGTGGGGAACGGAGAGTTCGGATGGGCAGAGTTAGGAAGAGGTGTAAGGCAGGGTTGCCCATTGTCACCGGTGCTGTTCAACGTATATGTGGAGGAAATGATTAAAGAGGCATGGGAAGAACTGGAGGTAGGAATGAAAGTCGGAGGGGAATTGGTAAAATCGGTTGGGTTCGCTGATGACCAAGCATTAGTTGCTGAGTCAGCCAAGGGGTTGCAAGCACTGCTGAGTACATTGGAGGTTAAGTGCGACAGATATGGGATGACAATCAATATTAATAAAACAAAGGTTATGCGATTTTACAGAAAGAAAAAGGCTAAGCTAAACATTAAAATAGGAGAGGAAAAAATAGAGCAGGTAAAATATGTACGTGGCTAAGTATGGCGCGGAAACGTGGTCACTGAAGCAGGAGGATAGACGTAGACTGGAGGCTTTTGAAATGTGGGTGTGGAGAAGAATGGAGAAGGTGAAATGGACCGAAAGGAAAACAAATGAGGAAGTACTGGAGATGGTGAACGAGGAGAGGGGTTTGTTGAGAGAAATCCTATGGAGGCAGGAAAAATGGATTAAAGGCGTATTGAGCGGTAGTGGAATGTTGAAGAAGGTAATAGAGGGGAGAATGTTGGGCAAACGAGGAAAGGGCAGGAACGGGATAGGGATGTTGGACGGGATGAAGGGAGGAAAAAAGTACACAGAGTCATTTCTGTGAGGGACCTGATGTAGAATAGGTTGCTGGATTGGTTTTGTTTGGTGTTACAAAATATTTTTTTGATGGTTGTGTCCATCCAAAAACCTACCTTAACCGGTAAATTACCTGTCTACCTACTCCAGCCCAGCTAGATTGGAACATTAATTGGAAATTCATTCTCGGCGAATAAAAATTAGAAGCAGCTTGTCCAATTCCATAGGAAAGCATTTTTTAAGTTGAAAAATATTTCTTAATTACTTTATAATCGTTATTTTAATTTCAGGAAAAAAGAGATTTTTCCCTGATAATTGTTGGTGCCAGTTGCTAATTGCCCTGAGCAAAGAAGCTTTCACAAAAAGAAGAGGGGCAGGGCCAATGATGACATGGACGTTGAGTAAGGATGTTTGGAAAAGGCTTATTAAAACTTTGATTTGGGGCGTAGTTACGTATGTACAACGCGAAAATTTAACTTCTAACAGTTTTTACAATAGCACATAGCTGCAATCTCAACGTTACCGTAACGTAAAGCCTACAACAGAAATTTAACAGGCTCATTCAATACATTTTATTTCATAAATTCAGATTTCTGGACCTATTAACGTAATGTATGAATTCAATTCTGATAAGAAGCTGACGGCATGATTAGACGCTCCGTGCCGTTCAACTTTTTAATAACTTTTTTCTCTTTCCAAGGCATTAGAGAAATCAGTGAGACGTGGGATAATACCTCTAATAAGTCTTTTCTCTTGCAGCACAAAAGGGAGCTTCTTCATTGCACACTCACTTCCGCCGCTTCGTAATTTCCCGAATATGCTCTTCCAGGAATAGGGCGGTGTTTATTTGCACTCTCGTGTTTCTGTAGACTTTAGGCTCCAGTTGTTCCCATGATAGTACGTACCCTCTTAATGGTGGTGAAATACTTCTCCGTGGCTTCCCGCGCTCTCATTTCGGGCTGGGGACGTTTACCGTAACGTCATAATTATTTCATGGCTTTCAAGCTTTCTTCATCACGGTTAGGTTTACTCCCTGCGCATTATTTTGTGAGTTGGTACTCCTTTTGCTGCAAGTTTAGCGATGAATTAACATTTCAAGGAGGAGAATTTTACATTTTAAGTTCTCTAAGTGTACTCAAATGTTAGAACTTGAATAATTCAACATTGGGGCTACTTTATCGCTTTCCGCTTTGTTATGTGAGAGAGTACAAGTCATTTGCATAGGATACCATGGTAATAAGAACTTAAGAGTTAGAGCATTAATTACGGTAATCCTTAGTGCAACAAGGTTATGAGAAATTTATGCAAACATTAATTCTTCCCATAAAATTATAGTGATATCTTCGCCCATTGCCACACGCTACTTGGCAGCTTCCAGGGTAAGATTTGCCATAAAAACAAAGTTCCTTGGAGATATAATTATCCTATATGAAAGAGGGTAATAATGATTAACCCAGTAGGTACTCTGAATATGATCACATGATCATAATCTTACGTGACAACGCGCGAAGGATCGGGATTAATGTAAAATTCAATCACGGCTTGAACGCTGAGGCCACAGTAATTGACTGGTGCATAGAAATTGCCTGCTATGCCAAGGACATCTTTCAGTGAAAAGCCACCGACCTTATCTTCCACCCCTCTCCTTTTTACAAGCGTTAACACTGCCACTTCCCGGCGCCCTTCCACGTCAACCGCCGGAACCACTTTAACGTCCTGCGATACTAATCGATCAACCTTTTGGGAGAGCTCATATATTGGGAAGGCACGGTGAAGGAGACCGGAGGTGCTAAACTCTCCCTCGCATCACTGTCAAGGAATACGATCCAAGATGTTATCCACTACTGTATTTACACGGTTTAATACCTCACGAACACGGCCTTTTCACATTATAAATTATCAGCGAACACAAACGGGGAGATTTTCGGATGTGGGTGTGAGGTACAATGGAAAAATGAAAACAAACGAAGGAGTTCTAGTTATACTAGTGAAAGAGAGATGGCCGTTGGGAGAAATTTGAAGAAAGCGGTACAAGTGAATGCAGAGAGATATTTAGGACTGTACGACATTTCGATACGCCGGATGGGTGTCGATATGAAATTTGATGTCAGCCTGGGCTCAAAAGGTGTTGTCGACATATCGTACGCAATGTAGATGTCGACGTCGATATTGATGTCGAGGTCGATAATTACATCAATATCGATATTTATGTCAAAATTAATATTGATGAGGTCATAGGTAGTAAGCGGTGTTAATATAGGCAGATCTTCTGTTAAGCGTCAATATCATTAAAAAATAAACAGCTTCGAAAGTTTAGGAGAGACATTTGATATATACTATAGTATTTATATATATTTATATATATAGTATTTATGCGTCAAACGACTAAGTATCGATGAATTGATTCCACGTGCGTGCGTAAAAAATTATTCCTAATGTCTGCCAAGTATAAGAAAAGAATTTCTCACAAAAATATGACATTAAATGGATTTTAAAATAGAGTACTCATCCCCAACTGGGAATCATCCCGTTATTTGCTTCAACACGTACACTATTCGAAGTTATCCTACGAATATTTTAGTTTAGTAACATTTAGTTATTCTAAGTATGTCAAATTCTTCTGCTATGAACATGAAAGGATTTAACAGATGAGGTGACAGACAGACGATTCCGGTTGTAGACTCTATTCTAGATTCGATCTCGGAATTTGCAACACCGACATTGACATCATCTTTGATCCTCAACATCGATACATCGGGGGGAGGGCTCGGCATTTTATTGCTGTGCGATATCAAAAATCCGATGTAGCACAGCCCTAGAGATGTTGAGAGACAATTAAATGCTGAAGACTGTAATGGTGGGGGAATGTTCGGAAGACAATACAGAGAGAGGAAAAGGTTAGGAATTTATGGTGTAATTTGTAAAGGATCAGTTATTGCAATGCATATTACTGAGTGAAGAATATTTTTATTTTGTCATGTTAGCTCGACGTCAGGATATCAGTACTGTATAGAGCCAGGATCTTTCGAAAACCTATTTCAATCCTGGCTACTACTAATAGAGACGTAAATAAAAAATTATCCGGACATTTTCCCAGCGCATAAAAATTTCATCATATGCTTTTAAATATAGTCATGACGTGTCTTAAGTAAATTATTCTTGCAGATAATGGAAGGTAATATCGGCAATGGGAAATTGACAATATTTAATTTATCGCTTCCACAAGAGCTGTTGGAATGAATGAATAAATGGATATAGACGATAGATAAAAGATAATCGATAGGGTAAAAAATACACCGCAGAAGTCGATATAAATTTCATCAAAAAGAAAAAATATTAACAAGTGTAGTCTACTAATTGAGATTAAGTTTTTAAGTCAAGAAAAAATTAGCGATACTGTTTTAAGACAATACTCATACGACGCTAAATAAACACTCTTCCACTAAACATTACAATACATCATTTTTCAATTCCACACATTTCTCGCCTCCCTTCTTTTCACCCAACATTCCAATTTGCAATAACAAAAAAACTAAAGTCAGTATAAAACATTACTCTAGAGAAGACAATATGTGGAATTATCGATTGTAATGCAATTACCCCATCAGTGCAGAAACCTTCCACCAATTGATGAAATATTGAAATAGTACTGTACAAGAAGTGATATTTAAGCTTTCGCCGAAAACTATTTTTCATGCAATATTCATTCTTTTTCACATCCAACATTTTTTTTATCCTCCTTAGTAATGCTATATCCAGGTAACTGTGAAAGGATAATGGTTCAATTCAGATAACTGTCATTGGCACTCGGTTGTGATTTTCGTTTCGGCGTAATTGTCCCTTCATTAACGTTTCACTCAGAGCATTGAATTATGGGGGACAAAGTTTTCTTTATTTTTTTTGGATGTTTGTGATTCCCCTGATGCCTTCCCTAAAGGACGAGCAAAAACACGAATGATCAGAGGCCGGACTGAGGACGGCAAAAGGTTACTTTCCTTCTGGGAGAGAGACAGAGAGATAGAGAGTTAGGTAGGGCGACCGCTGCCGCTCGGAGATCGGATGTTGGCGCGACTCTCGGACCCTCGCCCGTCAAAGCGTCGCGTCGGCGTGGAGAGCGGCCGTAACAACTTAACGCCTTCACCATTTTCCGGTTCGGGTCACCGATGTGTCAGGAAGGAGGAAAAAAAAATGAGGGAGGACGGGAGATGGAGCGACGAATCTCTTTCAATTACGTCCGCAATCTTCTCCGTAACAGAAAAAAAAATACAGATACGATCTCGCGCCTAAATAATGAAAGGGGTATGCGAGGGATGTGACCGGTCATTGATCGATGACCCAATTTTTATTTTGACGCCCTTTTCCTTCTGGTTTTCCGGTCCGGAGGAGGTACTAAATGAGGGTTCGGAGCACAGGGGGGTGAGTTAAAACAGATGGAGTAAAAAATGAAAATGTTTGACGTGATGAAAGCTAAAAAAAAAAATATATATATATATATACAGAAGTTTAAAATATAAACAAAATTCATATCATTTTTGCACCTCGCTATATTAATCAACTTCTAAACAATTCAGAAAATACCGTAATGATTTTCAGCTAAGAAATGGAAACCACTGCAAAACCAGAATAGGAAGATTCAACTGACTAATCACAAATTAAGCAAACGATTGAAAACATTATTATTGCTCCTTCGGTAGTTGCTTTTATCAATAAGTTTGATCGAATTTAGTTAAAAGAATGCTCTCCACAAGTATAACGGCTATGCATATACGTATGACTTAAATTAAACTTAGTTCAAACAAAGTTAAGCGTAATAATAACATTTATTTAGTGGCTAATGTTAGTTTTACCATTTAACTGATGAAACTTGAAGCACAATATGCTTGACCAGTACGTGTTAAACCGCTTAAAGGGGAAGCAGTTCAATTGGAATTTTCAATTGAAGTGCAAACATTTTCAATGATCTTGTATCTAAAATTCAACTGCCGTTTTTTTGTAACTATTGTCACCTATTGTACGTAGAACCTTCCCATGTATATGTTTTGAGCGCTGATTCTAAGGTCGTCAAATTCCGCACTACTTCGACCAACAGAGAAAATGATTGTTTAAAATCGAAGCAAAACAATGGATGTCACATCTACGGAATGAAAAGTTTCATTATAGTCGCCTTGAATGCCTACAACGGTACTTTTCGATTTGTAACTTTCGAGTGAAATGGCGTTCATTGTTTGCACATTTTTCACCTCAGCACATTTGCTAGAGGAAAATATCAGTGGATACGGCAGAATTTGACAACTGGAGGTACCATTTCTCTCGCTACTTCTTTCACTAAAATTTTCCGCTGCGGGAACCTCGAATTCGAGTGACACCGATTCAAATGCTCTAACTTTTATTTCTTTTGGTCAAATTTGCCTGCGCGGCATTCGCAACAGGGGGTTCGAATTTGGCAAACAAAAAAAATTTTGGAGACTTTATATGTGTGATTCTTTCCAAAAAAAAAACTCCTACATCATCATTTAAAAACACTCCACACCAAGTGGATTTTAATCTCCATCTTCACAGCAATTAGCTTTTTAATATAGTTAACGGTATCTGGCACTACTTTTCATTTCAGCAAGTGGATCGTTTTTCTTTGCCTCAGGATCTGGGGAAGGTTTGGAGTGGACGGAGGAGGGTAGGGTAATCTCATTTAATATCTACAAATAGATTTTGGGTAAGGCACAAAAAAGTTTTCCCGTCACCGAATTCGGGAATCGGAAGGGTAACACCAGCAGGCTCTGGGGCAAAACTCGACCGAGGGATGGGGAGTAGGCTGGGGAAGGGTGAGTTGACAGAGGGAAAGGCGGAGTAGGGGGGGGTTGGGCGGTGAAGGGTGGAAACGGATGGCGCCCCGCTCATCACGGTCCGATAGAGGGGGGTGGAATCGTAGGGTGAAAGACGTGTGCGGGCGGGCGATGCGGCGTTGGCGGCGGCGGCTCGTTAACTGCGTGGGCGGCGGGATGACGACGACCCATTGTGGAGTGGGGAAGGGTTGGGTTGGGTTGGGGGAAGTGGGGCGACGCCGCGACGTCCGTTCCGTTAAAAGGGCGCCAAAATGGAAAATCAATTTCCAACCCTCCGGGGAATCCCGCGTGCATGCTTGCGCGCGATCAAATGCGGTGTCGCGCCTCTCCGACGGCGACGGGACACCCCGTTCCTTTTTGTTTATTACTCTTTAGGTCGACGGGGAATTTGCAACCACGGGCAGCGACATACTTTCGCCGGTTGAGAAATGAAACCCGTGGGTCCGTTTGGGCGTGGGAGCATTATCTGAAAGGGAAGTCTCGGGAAAGTATTTTGCACCCTTTCCCACCCTGCGAGATATTCGCGTATATTTTATTCGGAGATAATTGCTCGAAACAAAACCCCTTCTTGGATAAATTGCCTTGTTTTCAAAACACAAAAATTCAAAGTCTGCTTTACAAGTATACCTTATAACTTACTAGAACGATGACTAGCGTTGAACAATGAAATTTTTGATTAAGGTTGACGATTCATAATGCTTATTTGGAAATTAATTCAATGTTCGTAGTCAAAACCTTAATTACCTCCACGTCATAATGATCCCAGTCATTTTCAATGAATATTATAGAAACATATTAAAGTACGTGCTTGAAATATTGAACAAAATAATTATACTTTTCATTGAATATAATATTTCTGATAAAACAGGGTATCGTATTTAATCATATTCAATGATCGATGCATGTCGAATCCTTTGGCAGGAGCGATAGCGTTGCGACTGAGCGTCTATAGTAATGTTATTTGAACACAATTTTTGAAAAGAGTATCCCAGTATTCATATTCATATGTATATAAATTAATCTGAAATTTTTTTGCATCCCAAATACTTAACATGTTTCTTCTGCGGTCTTATTACTTGGCCATCTTCCTCATTCCTAATTCTGCGCCATTCATGATGTAATTCGCGTAAAATTATATATATATATATATATATAATATACTTCATATATATATATATAAATTGTCTTTATTTCAATTTGATATTTGAATTTGATTTGATTTCAATTGTCTTTATTTCAATCAACTTAAAGAAATTCAAAGAAAAAGTTTTTCGATACTAAACGAACATAATTTTACGCGAATTACATCATGAATGGCTGATACATCTGATGGAAGATATGAGTCATATCTTATCTTCCGAAGAAGACGGAGCTCGAGTCCGTCGAAATTATCAAGATATTATTGTGAGTGTTCTTTTTATGTGTTCTCGTGCTGTGTGTTACTGTCTAAGTTTTTTATTCAACACTTCCGTGTTACTTCGAAGAAATCATCTATATATATATATATATATATATATATATATATATATATATATATATAATAGATATTATATATTTATATATTAAATAGATTTACAGATATAATAAATTTATATGTATTTGCTTAGAAGCTTTTAGCATTCATTCCGTTGTGAATAGGAATAAAACATACGAAATTTCGTTCCAAATTTTAACAGACATTTTAAAAATGCATTGAAACACGTGACCAAATAGCATGCATTGATTAATCAAGTATATATTTTCAAATAAATTAAGATTACTGAAATTAATCAGATTGGCAAAAGTAAACTTGCGATTGAAATCTAGCTCGCTAAATCTCAATGAGAATAACTGTTTTTAAAACTACATTCTTAACCTACCAATTGTGCAGATGACCACTTAAAGATCTGTCTGGAAAGGAGTATTCCCGATTTTTTCTAGACTATTCGATAGAATGAAAAAGAGTTGCCTACCGGTTTCTCCTACCAAAAATAATTTGTTGAGATACAGTTTAAGACAGATTGATGAAAACTTGGTACATTTCATGCATAGAGAGCTGCAGTATTAATTATAAAAGCTTTTTTCATGCTTCTGATATAACGAGTAGGCCAACGTTATGAACAGCACTTTTGGGAAGTATTGTTTATTTAAAAATATGATTAGTTAGCATAAATGCCTGAGCTGATATTAAACCATAAAACCCATAAACATAATAATCAACCCGAAGGTTGGTCTGGTATGTGGTAGTAGATTTCACTCAGTACTATGCCTGGCGGCGTGTGAAATTCACACGCCAGGATATCCTTGTGCAGACTATAGTTTCCCAAGAAGATCTCGCACTTGAAAAATCACACAGCTTGGGGGGAGCTGAGGGTGCCTAGAGAAGATTTCCCGGGAATCGAACCCGGGCCATCCGGTCTTTCGTCCAACGCTCTACCCCTAGATTAATTGCAACCAAAATTAAAATATAAAACAAAATTATATTTTTGTTATTTTGAGTTGTGATTTTTTTAGCAGTTACGCTCACCAATTCCATAGTTGGCTGGCCTTACGTGCTAGAGCTAAGTTGAAAAAAGTTTACAGGAAAAGAAAAACATTGATAAAATTCGTGGTCGTGACAGTGCAAAACTTGTGTGAATCGTAAGCAGTTGGAAAATGATAAAAATTTTAAATGGCCAATTTTTCAAAATGAATCTGTAGCAAACTACCCACAGGCCTCAATTTTTTAATGCCCCAATTTAAATATTCATCCAAAAATCGATTAACTGTGGGTGTATACGTAATTGACTCCACAAAAATGGTTACTATTAATGAGCTTCGTCGGGTGAGTCGTTTGTTTTCTAAATAATTAATAGCACCCGGGAGGCATTCTCTTCTTCCTTTAAATTAAAGGAATTCATTGGCCGGTTTGGTTCCATATTTATCGTTTTTGGGGGAAACAATTTATGTGACGATAATTTATTCGATTGATTGTATCTCCTGCGATCAATGTTACGCAAATATCATGAGCAGTTTCGCAGGCAAAGAATGTTTGCTTTTTAATATGGAATACCTGAATAATTGAATGGAAATTCTCTCTAAAGGAAATGGGAACGTTGAAAGAATTCTGGAACCCTTCAAGATTTTCCTGGTCAATTCGATTGAAGAAAAGGAAAAGAGCTTTCATGGCCCAATTATTAACATTTTGAAACAACGATTTGATTTCAAATAAATTAGAGGGAAACTGGAGATTGGACTCAATTTCCAGATTGTAAATCAATAATAAATGAAAAAAAATGGCTAAAGACATCTTATCAAATGCTAACAGTTTGTGCTACCATCACGTGTCAGAATACTTGGGTATACTTCAACTATGGCCAGATTTCATGATTTTTCTGACAATTGATGCTTCTGGAAAATAAAAAAACGAAATCAGAAAGATAACTAGCTCCCATACGCTAACATGTGTATTACGCAGATTTTATTTCTACTGCCAATATAGTAAATGATAAAATCATTGGTGGATTTAAAAAAAAAATCTTACTCTGTTCATTTTGGCCGTAGACCGCAGATGTGTCATGCGTATTTTGAAAGCTTCATACAAATTCGCTACGTATATGGTACAAATTCATAGACGTAAATGTTACTCTGTCTTTCAACAAGAAAAAAACCATGCAAAGCGGTCAAAAAAGCAATATTAAATGCGCATTTGATCAACTCTCGATGGCCAAACATAAAATACGGCCATTTTCAAGCTGAAAACTATTTGAAAGTAAATAACGAAAGTTAATATATTCATTTTAGAGCTGTGCGAGGTGAAACGGAAGGCTAGCGGGTTTTACTGAAGTGAGTATTATAGAAACATATGCAATGGAGGGGAAGAGAGCCAGCAATTGGTGAATATAATGTTAAAAAATGGGTGGGGAGAAATGTGGTTCACAAAGAAATATAGTTATCAGTAAGGTGCGACTGATAGAATATCATTAGTAGAACATGGTCTTCTTTCATGTCTATGTGCCACCAAGTAATCATCAGAGGAAGAGTAGATATGGCATACGATCAGTTAGAGGACATAAGTGCGGGTCTTCCTAAAGGGAAACATGTTTTAGTGATGGGGGATCGGAAAGTTAGCGAAGGAAGAAATGGTAGCGAGAAAGTAGAAAATCTAAGCAAAAATCAAAGATACCGCGAAAATTATTGAGTGAATCGGATAATATTCAAGGCTGACAGAAGAAACAATTAGATAAATGAAATGGTAAAAGTGCTTGTATAGTAAGCCTGGCCATAGAAAGATAACATAACAAAGATGAGGATGGAATAGGTTCAGGCATAGTCGATAGCGAGATAGAAATTCCCAAATTATGGAAATTGAAATCGAATGGGTCTGTGGGCGTAGACAAAATTTCCATATAAGATTTCGAGGGTTCAATATTACCTATTCCAAAAAAGGGAAAGGAATCCATCCGTATATGAGGATCATATAACAATAAGTTTGATTTCTCACGCGGCTAATGTGGTAGCCAGAATCATCAATAAAAGAATGGAGAGGGGGAAATTATTTCTTAGGGGAGTATCGGAGTAGCAGTTTAAGTTGGGAAAGGGGAGAGGGTCGCGTGATGCCAGGACAGTAATGAGGTCACAAATAGAGAGGGACATTGAATACAATAAGGATGCATATATTTGTCTGTTTCTTGGATTTTGGGAAGGCAATTTAGTGTAGTCATTGAGTGCAGTGCATTAAATTGGAGTAGATTGGAGGAATAGGAGACATCCGCAACCTGTACAGACATACACTATCTCAGATTGCTTAGGTGCGAGTCGTGGATGAAGAGTTCGGATGGGTAGTGTTAAGAATAGGTATAAGACAAGTGTGTCCCTTATAACCGGTGCTTTACAAATTACTGTATGTGAAGGGAATGGTTAAAGAGGTATGGAAAGAAATCGAGACGAGAAGGAATACCGGTACACAATTCATAAAATCAGTTGGGTTTTTCAGCCGATAAACCTTTAGTTTATCAGTCAGGCAAGTGGTTGCAAGCATTGCTGAGCGCATCGGGAAGTCAGCACGATAGGTATCGAATGAAATAATTAAATGTATACCAAACAATGATTTCGCGGTGTTTGAGGAAGAGGAAGGCTATTGAAATAGTTCATAAACTAGACAGGTGGAATAGTATTACCTATTCCAGAAGCGTTTTGGACCGAAGTGGTCATAGTACTAGGGACATGAGAAGATGATTTGGAGAAGGAGAATAAGAAACGAAGCTTTACAAACTAGAAAAGAATTGATGGCAGGGATATTGAGGAAGTATGTTAAGAAAAGGCACGTCAAAAACTATGATATGGGTCATATTTTTTCTTGTCATGGAAATGCCGTTAAACCAAGACGTTAGAAGAAGATTGGATGTTTTTCAAATGTAGGTGGGGAGAAGTATACGAAACGTGAAATGGGCTAAAATAAAAACAATGGGGAAGTGATAGGTGTGGCGGGGGAGGTGAGGGGATCGTTGAGAGAAATCGAAAGGAGTCAGGGAAGATGGAGGCAGAGCATTTCGACTGGCAATAGGGAGTTGAAGACTGATAGAGGGAGTAAAGTTGGGCAAGTGAAGAAGGGGTGGCAATAGGATAGGCATTGATCGAATGTTGGACGGAATGAAGTGAGGAAATAAGAATGCGGAATTGAAAAGGAACTTCTTGTATAATATCGGTTGTCTGGTTGTGCTTTGTAGAATCATTTTGAAAATTAACAATGCGGGAGCGAAAATTGCTTGAAATATGTTCTTCATTTTTGAGTTATTTTTTACGACATCACCCCAATAACCGCGCGCAATCCCCCCCAGTGATTCCAGAAGAAAACGAAAGAGCATTTAACTCAGTCTAAAGGAGAACTGATTCATGACAACAGTCTTTGAACTTCCGATGTGAGTTATTTAGATTCGACATGGAATATTGCGGCAAGCATTTAAGACTCATGAAAAAGTGATTTTTGTGGAATTAAATAACGTTCGAAGAAAGCATAAACTCAAGTAAGTACAGAGAGTTTTGGAAACTTAAAACTAAGATTAAGGATCCCAATATCACTTCTCAAAAACATACTAGTAGTATCGGTTTTCGTTTAACCTCGAAAATATAAAGTAGAAGAGTGTTTAGTATTTTGAATAAAACGATTATTACAGGGTTGAATTTCATATTATATCCAACTGACATAATTAATAATAAAACGCGAAATGTGTGCTAAAAAATTCGCAACCTAGTTAGCTTTGACTAGATTTAAATAAATAGAACTTTTTAACTGGTTACAGTGTGGTGGAAATTTTCCTTAAATATTGTTATTTACGCATATTTCACTTATTCAATCAATTCTCTGTCTGAATATGCCGGTAAATAATAATTCTTTCGCTTCATCTTTCTCACGCGCGCAGTTAACAAAAAAACGCACCTTTGCTATGATCTATGAGTCTTTTACAGAACTTTTCCCATTGATAGTATCACCATTAGTACCGAGTTTGAAGGCGCAAAGTTAAAAACAAAATTCTCATTTCCTGTCATTCCCCGCGTCGAGGTTATCGGTTTTTGCGGTAGAAATAATTCAGACATTGTCATTTGGCGGCTTAATGCCATTCGATACGTAATTTAAAAGAGGAGTGCTGGCAGTCCCTTTGATGAAACTTCGTCGGAAACTTAAGAAAACACCAATTTTTCTAGACTCTGCCTCGATTAAGAAAAAAGTTCCTAAATGAGGAATTCTGAGAAACTTGAGGCTTTCACGCTCGCGAGAACACAACTCGCCGTATCTCATTCGTTTCCATCGACTTATGCCCCTTATCTATAATGAAAGGGGGGATGGATGATGTGGGGTCCCCCCCCTACTTGCCCCACCAAAAACAAACCCTGTGACACACAACAACACCACGACACCTGTCCTGCTTGATGGGACATCGTATTGAGGGGAGAGGGTGGGAGAGTCCCCTCCCCACCGACCCACTTCCCTTCCCCGTCCACCCCCTTCCTCCACGATGTCCCCCACCCGTGCATGCAACCACCTCCAGTGACTAAACTACACTACGAAGTCTCCCCTCCAACCGAGGGTGTGATTCATTGTTTGCATGAACGAGATAACGTGGAATGGGAGAAGGGGGCTATTTGACGGGGATGGAAAGATTGGGTGGGCGGGGGAGGTGAGGTGGTGGGATGAGGGGGAAAAAGATTGACAACACGAGGGAGAGAGAGAGAAAAAAAAAGAGGACTCACGTTCGATTTCTCCTTTCCACAGCTGGAGAAGAAAATCGACCTGAACGAGCGCGTCCACGGGCTGGAGGAGACGCTGAAGCAAAGGGACCAAGAACTCAGGAAACTGCTGGACGAGATCGCTTCTGTGAGGCAGAGGTAAGTTTTGGCGTCCGGAACGAACAGTCTTCTGCGGACAGTTTCGCCAGCCATGAGTAAGGAGGACCTTGGTTTCAGACGGTGGCACTCGGACCTATTATGCTCTAAAGGAGTATTACTGTGCCGCCATCCGACGCTGGCAACAGGAACTTCTTCGAACTCTGAAACAGCTTTTCACTGCAGGATATTTATAAGACTCATTCTCGATCTGCGGGTAACCTACCTCGTAAACCTTACTACCCGACACTACACTATCCACTCAGTTCCGACCAAATAACGCCAGCTGATGGATAATTCCAAGACTAACATTATTCATAATCAGTGATTATGAATAATGGTTGGTTTGATGGAACTATACGCTCAAATCTTTTGCTCAAGTATTTATTTTCTTTTCCTCCCGCCATTACTTTTTTCACCCAACGCATCGCATCATGGGGCCTCCGTTGCTCTTTTGTTCGAATTTCCTTCGACACAGGTGTCTCCTGATTGGTGATCGACTATCAAAACGAGTCCGTTAAGGTTATCACTTTTTCCTTTCGATTTTCGTTAGACTTCCGTTCTCTGCATCTGTTCGTATAACATCATCTTCGATGATAATTTTGTCCGCCCATTTGACCTTTGACCGATCTTTGCCCGTTCTTATTACTCATTGTAAAAAACTTGAAAAAAAAACTGCGGGAAATGCCACGATAATTACTTCAAAGGAGTCATCGTCCGCTCATTTAAATGCATCAATGTCCAAGTGTAAATAATTTTTGCGTTTTGAAATCCAAGCATTTTTTTGAAAAGTAAGTGTGATTCTAAGTTAGTTTCACAGACAAATAATGGGGACTGATTGGATATGCAGTAAAAAGAATTTCATCTACATCTAAATGATATCCTTCAAGCTCCAGAAAAGGAGTTTAGAATGGGGTGCAACCACAATAGGCATGCACAGTATACGCGTACATTTTTGATCAAAAAACGTAGATGGAAGAATGATAATTTTAAAAAATTCTGTCACACAAGGAAATGAAAAATTATGAGTGTCACTACAAGTAAAGAAATAGCAAAGGAATACATATCTCTGTTTTGTCCATAAAAATCTGATGATGATTCCTCGTGTGACACCTTGTTTCTACTAATTTAATGAGAGTCTGACTATATTTATCTACGAGGGTCATCCGGAAAGTAGTACCCGTTCATGAAATAAAGACACAAAAGTAAATATTAACAAACATAAAAAATTTTATTTGAAAGAGGATACTTTAAACTACTTCTCAACATAATCTCCAAGCAAATTAAGGCATTTGTCATAACGTGTGACAAGTTTCTGTATTCCTGCTGCATAGTCCTTCGCCGCCAGCTCATTGAGATACAGGGTCACTCCTTCTTTAAGTTCTTCATCGCTGTCAAATCTTTTTCCTGCCAAAAAGTCTTTAAGCTTTGTAAAGAGATGAAAATCTGAAGGGGCCAAGTCCGGGCTATACGGTGGATGGTCGAAAGTTTCCCATTTGAATTGCTGCAAAAGTTTTTGTGTTATCCCAGCTGCATGAGGCCTGGCATTGTCATGAACGAGAATGACACCAGTAGACAATAGACCTCGCCGCCGATTTTGTATTGCCCGCCGTAATTTCTTTAATGTTTCACAATACGCATTGGCATTAATAGTGTCTCCACGGGCCATAAAATCAATAAGCAATACACCTCGTCGATCCCAGAAAATGGTTGCCATGAGTTTCCTGGTGGACAGAACTGTCTTGAATTTTTTTGGTTTGTTTGGTGAATGAGCATGATGCCACTCCATTGACTGTCGTTTACTCTCAGGTGATGCATAAGAAACCCATGTTTCGTCACCAGTAATTATGCGAGTCAAGAAAGAGTCTCCTTCATCAGAATAACGTCCCAAAAACGTCAGTGCTGCAGCCATACGCTTGGTTTTGTGCTCATCTGTAAGCATGCGAGGGACCCATCTTGCACAAATTTTTGCATAATGCAGATGGTGTTTAACAATTTCATGAACAATTGTTCGAGAAACATTGGGAAAATGCTCACAGATGTCATCAATTGTGACGCGCCGATCGTTCCTCACGAATTCGTCAACTGAGCTCACCAGTTGGTCTGTAATGACAGACGGTCTCCCCGAACGCTCATCGTCGTGTGTGTTCCCCCTCCCCATGTTGAAGTTGCGACACCACCGCCGAACAGACGACTCGTCCATTACATTGTCTCCATACACCTCCTTTAATTGGCGATGAATATCACATGGGCGAACGTTTCTTGCATTGAGGAATTTAATCACTGCCCTCACTTCACAACTGGCGGCGTTCTCAATTTTTTTAAACATTGTAAACAATCACAGAAACAACACAGGCAATGCTAGCGTCACGCAACTTGGCTCAGAGAAGGCAGACAAGCCACTGAAGCTATCTGACCTCGTCCAGCGGCTACTCGCGTCGTCAGCACTTCATGCGGCACGAACGGGTACTACTTTCCGGATGACCCTCGTATTAATTTTCGAATATACCTGCACGTCACATATTCCTCATAGTTTTGATCATATGCTTACACAATATTGAATAATATAGATATCATAGACTTTATAGCCTTCGCGGTACTGCCATTCAGCTGCACGTGAGTTAATAAACTAGCCAAATTTCCTCCATATGTCATTTAAATCGGCAATTCTGTTTCCTCTATTGCGAGATCTATCTCTATAGGCGGTCCTCTTATCGAAAAAGACAGTGAGCATTGTTTTCACTGTTGATTTTCTCATTCTTGCCTTTCTGAGCTTGGAGGACTGGTCGGTGTGCCACTCAGAGCTTTGACATTTCGTTTCTGGGTCGTATTCAAAAACCCAGGTTTCATCGCCAGTGATGACGTCCAAATAATCAGGTTCACTTTCAATACGTTGCAAAAGTTGACTTGAAAATTCCGCTCGGTTGGTCTTTTGGTCGTCTAACAACACCTTTGGCAAAACCTTGGCGCACACTTTCCTCATCGCTAAATCTTCATTAACAATGTGAAACACAACTGTGGACAACAAGTTCAGTTCCTTGGCAACCATATTGTTACTCAATCAACGGTCAGAGTCCAACAATTGTCGAACACGAGCCACATTGTTGTCGCATTTGCTGGTTGACGGCCGCCCAGAGCGTTGTTCGTCGTGTACCTCTTCCCGACCCTTCTTAAAGGCCTTTAACCATCGCGAAAGGAAAGTAGAACAGAACAGGATCCCCGTAAGTCTCGCGAATCATTTTGTTAGTCTCCTCAAGAGATTTCTTCAGTTTAGCACAAAACCTAACCGCGTAACGGTGCTCGATCTACTATTCCATTTTTTTCGTGACACGGTTTACAATAACTGACGTCCCACCGCTTCCATGGCTTGGAGAGCACTGAGACCAATTTTGTGGCAAATCTTAGTATTTTTCCATCTATTCCAAGTAGTTTGTAGTCCATGTGCCCACTCCAACTAACAGGAATGGCGCGAGAAATTTCATTACATTACTTTTGGAACGCACCCTGAATATATATATATATATATATATATATATATATATATATATTATTATTATTATTAGGTAATCTACCGGTTAAGGTAGGTTTTTGGATGGACACAACTATCAAATAAATATTTTGTAACTCCAAACAAAACCCAATCCAGCAACCTAAACTACATCAGGTCCCTCTTCATCTCTGTGTACTTCTTTCCTCCCTTCATCCCATCCAACATCCCTATCCTGTTCCTACCCTTTCCTCGCTTGCCCAACATTCTCCCCTCTATTACCTTCTTCAACATTCCACTACCGCTCAAAACGCCTTTCATCCATTTTTCCTGCCTCCATAGGATTTCTCTCAACAAACCCCTCTCCTCACCCACCATCTCCAGTACTTCCTCATTTGTTTTCCTTTCGGTCCATTTCACCTTCTCCATCCTTCTCCACACCCACATTTCAAAAGCCTCCAATCTACGTCTATCCTCCTGCACCACGTTTCCGCACCATACATAGCTACGCTCCATATCAGAGTTTTTACGAGTCTTGTCTTAACATCTCTACTCAACGTCCCCGTCATCAACTCAATATAAATATATATAAATAATTTTTTATACAGTATTTTATATGACATAGGGATATTTTTGTTTCATTCAAAGTATGTATATGAAAGGAGTTTGGCCAATGATTTAATTAGTTCTTCATGAATCCTCACCCAAGAAAAATGAAGTGGCAAAATGTGAGGATTAATGGTCAAATCTCACTCGCAGTCAGCGTAAAACTTTTAATTATTTATTGATTTTTATTTTATTCGGGTTCAATTACCGCCAAGGTGGGTTTTCCTCCCCTAGCTCTTGGTTGTTTGTTATTGTGTACATTGTTTTCATTGTTAATGGTCCGATACAGAGGCCAAAAATTGCTGTTTTCGGTCTAATAATAAATATTTCATATTATAACCCTAAATGACTTGTACTGTTGTGGTCATAGCTCAGCATACTTTCAATTTCACCTGTATAAAATTATTAATTAAAATGGTCTGTTTCTTAAATTGATAGGTCTGTGTTTTCAACATCGGCATATGTTTTCATCTTATATATTATTTAATTTTATCTCATTCTTTGATTTAAAATGGGGAAATCTACTGAATGGGAAAGGAAAACTACCTGATGAATAGTAATTGTAACCCATCTTTTTATCCAACTTCTTAGACAGTTCTTCCGACTTAATTTGCAGACTTGGACCACTGATGCATACTTATGATCTACTCGCAATAGGAAAATACTGTTTACAGCGTCTTGAATATCAGACTCCTCTTAAGATTGCGTTTTTGAGATTCTCCCGTCTTCCACTGCGTCTCAATTATTCTCACAGGTTATCCTGAAATTGTAGCAGGTTGAATAATGTAATTCTGATTCCCTAGTTATCTTCGGGAAACGACATCGCCTGATTTGGTTTTGCATTTGGTTCAGAATTCCAATTTTACGCAGAAGGAGAAGAGGGGGGTGTTGCCTTATTTCTTCTAAGAACCTTAAGGACGAAAAACGAAGATGCACTTCCTCAAAGTTCCTGTATTACATTAAAATAGTATCTAATTTTTAAAGCTTCTCTTCTCAGAAGCTCATATTCTATCCCTTGATGCCACAACTAGTTGAGCAGTTTACGTTGCCTTTTTGATATTATTACTCTCCCAGCATGTGAAGTTACTCTAATTCGTCCTTCAAAATCCTCTCTGTTATCATTATCAACTACCAATTCCAATAAAAAAATGGTTATACCAGTTGTTCGTTTAGTTCACCATGTAAATTTGTATATTTTGTATCAAGTTAAATTATTTTATGGAATTCAAGCACGAATCCTAAATCTTCGAGCGTGATATAAACTATTCTTAACCACCAATTCATGTTATACCCCCTCATACTGAAAGCAAAGTGTTTCACACGTTTGAGAAGGAGAGAAATATGACTCCAGATAGGGGACATATTTTAGAACCGTGCCCTTAAGAGTTTATGGTACGGGATTATGTATTTTTATTATTTGGAGATAAAATCTTTGAGTTCATATGTCTTCAACTCTTCGCCATTTAGTTTATTTATAAGACCAGAGAACTCTCGTGCCCTAGATATTAAAGGGTTTTTACAACCCAAATTCAAAGTACAACTATTTCGTTCTTCAAATTCTTAATGACTCATTTGAATATTATAAATTATTCTTAGTATCGGACTTGAAAAAATTTCTAAGATAATGAAAGCATACAATAAATATTCTATATATTTCATTGAAGTTTTTTTTAAGGATTTGAGAATATCGTTTTTCTTTATAACGTTATTAGTTGAATGAGTGGTGTTAGTTTTTTCCCCACATGGGGAAAATGCAAACTATTTTTTTTGTGAATGGAGGAAATTGGATATTAAATAATTACCACCAACAACTTAGTAATAGTTGTTATCAAATTCTGATTGAAAAATATCCTTTCCATTGGTAATTTGGTAAAGGAATGATATTCCAGGAATATGGAGAAGTGTTGGGAAGAAACCAGATGTAAACATTAGCCTGGGTTTTTGGTGGACCCAGGTACTAATTAAAAACCATTAAAAGCTCAGACCCACACGACACTATTATTGCATTTCAGTTGACAATTGTTTGACTCAAAACTCTCTCATTCATCTATAATTTTTGTATAAAATGCCCACGTACTTGAATTTGTAAATTACGCTTGCCGTAGACGAAGCAACACTCAAACTTACGTCCCCGGCATTAATACAGAAATGGCGACTGAAACTGCGGACCGGGAAATTTCTTTCGTGGTATTATCGCGGTATTTATTCTATCCCATTTCACATTGTTTTTTTTCATTTGACCTCCTTGCATTACATCTGGGAAGACGAGAATTTCTTCGAGGGTTGTTTCTCAATCAAAAACGTGCTTCCAAAATTTTTTAAGAAATGAACTGCATTGCCGAAATCGTTCCGGAATACTGGATGCAATGAATTTACTCATCTAATTGAACAACCTTGATAGAAAAAGAAAAAAAATTTTTAGAGGATTACGGGCAAATAGGTACAGATAACCAATGGGTAATACATACTCAGTATGTACATACATATTCAGTAAGATGCCTTCATTCAACTATAAGGCGAGATGTAGTGGAAGTTTGTCATTACAAGAAAAAACAAATTTGCACTTTTCCACAGGTTTATTGGTAATGTACAAGACATTTCGGTACATGGAACCATCTTCAGGTACAAGATGGGTCTGTTAACCGAAACGCGTTATACGTTACCAATAAACCTGTGGGAAAGTGCGTATTTGTTTTTTTCTAAGATTTCTACAAGGGTAATAGTCTGCCCATAGTATGGTAAGTTAAACAATTCGGATAAACGCGGACAAAAGTACTCATGTCCACTTCACCCGACGCCGCCCCCGCACACCACACCTGTCGCTTACTCTACACGCACACTGCATTCCGAGAGCTTCGTCGCACCGTTTCCTTGGCGTCATTCTCGACAACAAACTCACCTTCAAACCCCACCTGGACTCTTGCCGTGCTAAAGCCAACGTTGCTGTCAATCAACTCCGCTGTCTTGCGTCGGCGGCTTCCCCGATCAGTCATACGGACCGGGTGCGCCTATTCACGGCTATCGTGCGGCCCAAATTTCTTTTTGCCTGCCCAATTTTTGCAGTACGGAAGACGATATGGAAACACCTCGAAACAATACAAAACATCTCCATCCGGCGCTTGTTAATGGTTAGCCGCCTCACGCGGATGGCCGAGGTGCGTGCCGCTCATCGTCTTCCGTCCGCCGCGGACTTCATCCGCTCTCAGGTCGCGAACTTTCGTTCGCGACTCGGCAAAACTGGAAATGCTCTGCTATCCGACATCTGGGATTACGATATCAACTATAAGCATACATATACACTGCCTAAGGACGTAACTCGCCTATGAGTCTTTCCTATGTCTGTTACCATAAAGTTTTATTCATTCTCCTCTTAGTGCTAGTTTGTATTCCACCTTAGTCCACCTGTACGGACAATATTCCAAATTCACACATATTCTTTCAAATTGTATGCCATGTAAGAGCTTTTCTCCGCCAAGTTTAACCTAGTTTCTAAATGAGCCGTTACCTGTCGGCTTCAACCACTATTGTAAACCTCTGTTATAGCATAGCTTACTTTAAATCATAAGTTTCTCGTCTCTCACAAACAACACGCACACGAATGAGATGTTTTTTTGGAATGTCATGGCTTTATCTTATTTGTTAAATGACCGGTTAGGGTGGGTTTTCGCTCACCGGGACGGTGTATGTGTGCCCGTATGGGCCGACAATGAACGCTTGGACTTGTTAGTCGCTCTTCCTTTAAAATTGGTCGTAGCTGATCTCTAAAACACTCCTCCTCAGGAAAGAGTTCTATTCACGCCAATTGTTCATTTACTCTCCAAAGACGAAGATGTACTTAGTTCTAGGTCAACTCCCATACATATTGATAACTATTTACCAAAAACTATTATTCTCGGATTAATGATTGATAGTAATGGTCTACATTTGAAAGACTCGGGCAAATCGATATATTGAAAACTTTTAATAATATAAAAACTAAACACGATCCTGAAACCGAAGTTTGTCTCGTTAGGTGATGGTAGAGAATCGAAGCCATCTAATGCTAAGTACTAACCTCATTAAAATGTACTCTTTCAGGCCAGGGGGACTGTTCATTATGCGTGACTCTTGCCTGGAACTAAAACTAATTACACTTAGAAAATCACACAACATGGGTTTCAGTTTGGAGAGACCTGACACAGCACAAAGATTGAAAACTGTATGAAAACAAATTAGCAGCCGGACATTTGACCTAATAATTAAAAACGAGGACATAAAAGAAAAAAAAACATGAGCACGCAAAAAAGTCATGACACCCAACATCGGCATGTAAGAAACTTTCGAGCAACGCTGCAGCAACCCTTTATCTTGTGCTCCTAACGTTGCTGCGACCACTATCTTTTAAACCCGTGAGACAAGCGTAGAAGTGAGGATGGATAAATACGCTAAATATAAAAGTGTATATTTGATGACAAGAATTACAGAGATTTCTTGAAAATTTTCAGCTCAAAAAATAATTTTAAAAAACTATCACCAGATATTTTTGCTATGATACACATTGCTCTAAAAGCACTAGTGATGATTTAGATTTATTTTATACACTCATTAAATAAAATTTCATGAGCATAATTTAATCCTGACAGTGAATTGGACTTCGACAAAGAGTTGATGTGATACAGCAAATGAGAAAAATCCTTCGAATCTTGAAATATTTCCCCTGAAGTCCTGATCAATTGTCTTTATTCCATTTTATTTATTAATAACACGCACAATAGACCTTTTCATAACTTTTAATTACGTTCTAAATTAATAGTTCTTATATTGAAGGGGTAACTCGGACTTGGAACGCATCTGAACAGGCATTGTTCCGCGAGAGTATTAAGCTACAAATTCAACACGTTTTCTTTGAATACTATATACATGTATTCCCTATTCTCTTTTATAAATGAATGAATTTCGTAAATGAGTATTGCCATTGTCTCGCTTTTCTGAGAGCACATGCCAATAAACAACGGTCATGCATGAGTGAAATGGAGTTATGTGAAATTCATGACTTTTGCAGATTTGTTTTTTTTTAGCAATAAAGAAAACATATTAGATAGTTAAACCGTGATTGGAGACCAAGTCTTTTGTTTTAATCCACAAGCCGAGAACTGAAGTTTTAACTTTGAGAAGCGTTAATAGAACTAAGAAATGAAGCCGGGCTGACCGGCACAGAGCGAGCTTATGAATGTTTTTTTTTTGGATAAAAGCTCTGAAAGGTGAGGAAAGTAGTTTCGTGTTGTGCTACAATAGCGAGACGCGCTTCCGTGAAAGAGTTTTCAATGCGCTTATTATTCCCGAGTATCTCTCTTCCCTCAGTTAAAAGTTCCACCGAATGGCGCATTTCCCGCGTCCCTTTGGCATTGCCCTCCCCCTGGATATGACATTGGTTTTCTAGAAACTCGACGCCACTGCATAGGTTCGCCTCGCCCCCTTCAGCTCGCCGGTCGGCATTTCCCTGCCATCGCCAGCGACGCAGGCGAGGATTGATGGAGCGTGTTCGGAGAAGAGAACGACGCACTAAGGCCGCGCCGACGTCCGACTGAAAGGGCGTTAAACGCCTGGCGACCCTTCTTTTCTTTTCCCGTCGAGGGGGCGATAGCGACGCCGGCGGGACTTCCGTGTGCGTGTGTGTACGACGACCTGCGTGACTCGGACCGCGCGGGTCGGGAGATAAGGCGGGCGGGACCGCCATTCCACGAGAAAACGCAAAGACTGCCTGCTAACTGCTGGTTACCCCGCGAGGAATTACGTCGCCGAGAACGAGGGGAGGGGGGGTAGGGAAGTCATTAAAGGGGAAAAATACACTTAGTCCCCAGGGTACCTCGGAAAGGGTACCGGAGAGAAAAGGAGCGACACCAAGTAAGAGGTGCTTTAACCCCTGCGGCGAGTCAATTCCCAAACTTCAACGTCAAATGTCCAGGCAACATGGCGATATGAGCTGTCAGCGCCATTCAAATTCTCGAAATTAAACGGAAATTTTGCACTTGGGTGGGGTGTAACAGGGAGAATTTTACATCTATAATAATCAAATTTTAATCATGAGCGATGAAAAATAAACAAGATGCCATGGATTTTTATGGAATTTACAAATCTCTTCGACGAAAGAAAGAGAAGACCCTCGATGCCAAATCGAGAGCCCATTCATGCATGTATTTAAATTGCGACAGAAAGGATTTTTCCTTATACAATGTAGAGTCGATGACAGAGAGAAAAAGTGGGAGTGGCCCAGGAAATTTGACATCGTACAGGGAAAAATCAGGAGAAACTCTCTTGTTTTTCAGAAAATAAAGAATTTCAAAAATATAATAAAAATTTCTTGTTTTTCAGAAAAAAAAATATTTCAAAAGATTGGGGTTTGAGAGGAAGAAGGCTAAGAGAGGAAAAGAATTCCAAGAAATGAGGTAAAGGTGGGTGGAAATCCATTTATCATGTGTCATCGCACTAAACATAGACCCAACTTGGACTACGCATTACTATATTTCGAAGTACCTAATGGTAATTCTGAGGAAGGCAACGGGAAACCACCTCAATTATCATTCCCAAGAAAATATGATGGACGCAAAACAGATATTGAGTCCTGGCAACTGCGGGACTCGGCCCAAGGGGCCGTGTGTCGTGCCCGGCAGCGGGGGAGGCAAGGCTTCCGCGGTCGTCATCCCACGAAATCCTTGCGGGGGAGAAATAACAGCAGCAGGACAGAAGATGCAGAAGAAGACGAAAGTAGTTAGAATAGGAACCTGGAACGTCAGGACAATGTTGAGGAGAGGCAAATTAGAAAATATTAAGCGAGAGATGGAAAGAGGTAACATATATGTTTTAGGCCTCTGCGAGGTGAGATGGAAGGATAGCGGGGATTACTGGAGTGACAATTATAGAGTAATATACAGCGGCGGGGACGAGAGCCAACGAGGGGTTGCCGTAATTTTAAATAAAGGGGTAGGAAGAAGCGTAGTCAACATAGAGCAAGCGACAGATAGAATTTTACTCGTAGAGATTAAAGCAGAGCCGACGAACTTGGTCATTATTCAGGTATACATGCCACCGAGCAACCACAAGGAGGAAGAAGTCGATAGGATGTATGATGAGTTAGAGGATATCATCGCGAGTGTTCCTGCAGGGAAACATTTGATAGTGATGGGGGATTGGAATGCGACGGTAGGCGAAGGAAGAGATGGTGGTGAGGTGGGGGACTATGGGTTAGGCACGAGGAATGAACGCGGGGAGAAAGCAATTGAATTCTGCAGGAGACAGGGGTTAGTCATCACTAACACATGGTTTAGACACCACAAAAGGCGTAGGTATTCATGGAAAATGCCAGCTGACTCAGAAAGGTATCAGTTAGATTATATTATGGTTAGGCACAGGTTTAGGAACAGTGTGATAAATTCGCACAGTTTCCCAGGAGCGGATGCGGACTCTGACCACAATTTAGTTGTTATGAAATGTAATGTTCGTTTCAAGAAGATAAGGCAAGGGCGGCGGGCTAAAAAATGGAATTTAGAAGCAGCAAATGAATTAACGAGGAAGGAGTATCAGGAGGCTGTAGAGAAAATGATGGATGACGGTAAAGAACTGAGTACTATCGAAGAAAAATGGGAATGTATCAAGAAAGGGATATTGCAAGCCGCTAAAGACACTATAGGAACCGTTAACGGGAAAAGGATAAGGAAACCATGGGTAACGGATGAGATGATTGCAAAGATGGATGAGAGAAGAAGATGGAAAAATGTAAACACAGAGTTAGGCAAAATGAAGTACAAAGAGTTAAACAATAAATTGAGAAGGGCCACAAATAAAGCAAAAGAAGAATGGTGGAAAACGCAATGCGAGGATATGGAAAGTTTACAGAGGAAGGGTGAAATTGGTGCTCTATACAGCAAGGTTAAGTTATTATCGGGAAGTAAGAAGGCAAGATGTGTGCTAACAGTTAAAGATAAATGGGGTAAGATAATAGTTGAACCAGGAAAAATCCAAGAGAGATGGAAGGAATATATAGAAACACTGTATGGTAAAGAACTTAGGCCGACAAGGTTAGACATAGAAAAGGAACATGACGTAGAAGAAGATAGCTTAGGTCCAGGCATACTCGACGATGAAATAGAAAGGACATTAAAAGAGATGAAAGCAAATAAGGCTGTGGGGGGTGGACAATATTCCTGTAGAAATGTTGAATTGGTTAGGGAAAGGTGGGAAGAAGGCCATATATGGACTGATTCGTAGTATCTATGAGGAAGGAAATTCCTGGCCGGAAGATTTTGTGAGATCGGTGTTAGTTCCTATTCCAAAAAAGGCAAAGGCTTCGTCATGTGAGGATTACAGAACAATGAGTTTGATATCCCACGCAGCTAAAGTTATTCTCAGGATCATCAACGAAAGGATAGAGAGAGTAAGGCAAATGTTTACTTAGGGGATGATCAGTTGGGGTTCAGGAAAGGAAGAGGTACGCGTGATGCCATTGCAGTAATGAGATCACTAGTCGAGAGGAATATAGAATACAATCAGGACGTTTTTGCCTGTTTTGTAGATTTCGAAAAAGCGTTTGATAGAGTGAATTGGGAAAAATTAATGCATGTATTTCAGAAAATAGGAATGGATTGGAGGGACAGGAGACTGATCCGCAACCTGTACATGTCTCAGACTGCTCAGGTGCGAGTGGGGAACGGAGAGTCCGGATGGGCAGTGTTAGTAAGGCAGGGTTGCCCATTGTCACCGGTACTGTTCAACGTATATGTAGAGGAAATGATTAAAGAGGCATGGGAAGAACTGGAGGTAGGAATGAAAGTCGGGGGGGAGTGCGATAAATATGGGATGAGAATCAATATTAATAAAACAAAGGTTATGCGATTTTCCAGAAAGAAAAAGGCTAAGCTAAATATTAAAATAGGCGGGGAAAGAATAGAGCAGGTAGAGCAGTTTACATATCTCGGAAGTGTTTTGGACCAACACGGTCAAAGTGGTAGGGACGTAAGGAGAAGAATTGCGCTAGGCAAGGAGGCTTTCTCAAGGAGGAGGGAGTTGATGACGGGGACGTTGAGTAGGGATGTTAAGACAAGACTCGTAAAAACTCTGATATGGAGCGTAGCTATGTCCGGCGCGGAAACGTGGTCGCTGAAGCAGGAGGATAGACGTAGATTGGAGGCTTTTGAAATGTGGGTGTGGAGAAGAATGGAAAAGGTGACATGGACCGAAAGGAAAACAAATGAGGAAGTACTAGAAATGGTGGGGGAGGAGAGGGGTTTGTTGAGAGAAATCCTATGGAGGCAGGAAAAATGGATGAAGGGCGTATTGAGCGGTAGTGGAATGTTGAAGAGGGTAATAGAGGGAAGAATGTTGGGCAAGCGAGGTAAGGGTAGGAACAGGATAGGGATGTTGGACGAGATGAAGGGAGGAAAGAAGTACACAAAGATGAAGAGGGACCTGATATAGATTAGTTTGCTAGGTGGGGAGTCACAAAATGTTTGTTTGATAGTTGGGTCCATCCAAAAACCTACCTTAACCGGTAGATTACCTAAAAAAAAAATGGTAATTCAAATTGGAAAAAAAGAAGTACCCATCGAGAAAGACAGTAATTAACATAGTCGTCCAAATAATTTATTAATTATTTGCATATATAACCCACCATATTTTAGGATACCACAATCTAAACAGACGGTGATTAGTTATTTATATACCTGATGGGATGTCAATGGGTCACTGGAAAAATCATTCATATTTAATTCAAGAGATAATATTTACATATTTCTATAATTTATACAAGATCGCTCAGAAAAACCGAAATCAATTGTGTTTCGCTCGGAAGCTTAAATATCAATCGAGGAGCGAGACCTGCAGAGCTCTTAATCTCTCACCTGATGTACCTATCATTACAAATGAAAATCATTTACTTACCGAAATGAGAAATAAAAGTACGAATTGATTCCAAAAAGTTGCAATAAAAAATGGCTTTTTTATCGATATTTTGAAGCTTCTCCTTATCGTCAGAAAATATAATTTCTGTAGCAAATATGCTAAATGTTGACATTTTAATTTACACAAACGGAAACATTTAAGGGGTCGAATAAATTCAATTAGGAAATAATGACTTCTTTATAAACCGAGAAGTTACCTTGAAGAATATAGTCAAGCGCACAAGATGTTCTTCGAATAATTACTTCACAAGGTTACTGAAATATGGAGTAATTTACTCACTGGAACCGGGGTAACTCTACCACCCCACAGGGGTAACTCTATTGACAGACTACCTAATAATAATTTTAAATAATAGATAGGAAAGATGAAATTTTGACTTGCTATACTGAGGAAGTTTTTAGGTGATAAAATTACTAATTAATGCTATTTACTATTCACATAACCAAACGAAGGCCAATTCAGCTTGATATCTTCAGCCGCAATCTACATTATTTTCATCTACGCTCAAATTTTCTCCTCTTCCATCTTATTAACATATCTTAATTAAAATCTCCGGTTATGACATTTTAGTTACAATAATGAAATTATGTAATATATAAGAAGAAATATGACATATTTTGCGCGCAAGAGAAATAATGCGTACAAATTGTTATTCCATTTAAAATCTGTAGCATTATTGTTCTACTATCATCTTATTCATGAAGTACGTATCATTTCGTGAGCTTGAATATATTTTCTTAATAAGAATAAATCAAAGTAACTAACCCATCGGATTACGGTAGGAGAGATCTCATCAATAAAATTAGAGAGATTAAGTGTAGAACAGATACATTTAAGTTGTCTTTTTTCCACGAACGACAAGGGATCATAATAACATTTTCCGTCCGGGGTAGGGTCATGTTCGGGTAAAAATTGGTCTGGTGCGTATTCACCCCTTGCCACACACCCTATCTTGCTAGCTTTCAGGGCACACAAATAAATAAATAAACCCTAATATAGGTTTGATATGTTAGAGTGGAAATCCCCTGACAAACTTATCTATTGCGAGTAAAGTCAGTACTTTAGGGTGGGGGGGGGGCAGTTTCCTCTCCCTGGCCACCTTTGTTCAAGCAGCAATATTTGGCACCCCAAAATATCGGACGATGACCCTGAGAGTGACCAAAGTATGTCGGCCAGATTCAAACCAAGTTCTGTTTTGCCGAGTACGACGTGGTCTTTAAATCGTAGACACAATATTTCTTTTGATTAAACTATTTAAAAATGACAAGAAATCTTCTTTATTTGCATCAGGGATTCTCACTCGTTTAATATTTCCTAGGAAAGTAGTACTTCAGTGATTAGAGCACAAGGCTACCGATCGGAGAGCCCCGGTTCGCTCTTGGGTGGTGCCTTGGGAGGTAACCTCAGTTTCGCTAAATCTGTGTGATTTTTTACGGACCTGATCTCACCTGAGGAAACAATGGATAGCACAGGGAAAATAACTCACTCCCCCAATCCAATCTGCTGATGTGTGAATTTCACATGTCGAATAGAGTTTGGTACAAGATCGGCTCTACCCTCACCTTTTGAACCATCCCTCAGGCTTGATTTCTCTGATTTAGCAATGTGTCCTGGGGACTATTGAAGGCTCAAACGGCTGGTGGGTCTCACGACAATTTTAAGGAATAAGTGAGCAGCCACAAAATGAAGAATTATTTGATTTTTACCTTCTCCTTTCTTTCTTCAGGCAAGAGGAGCGGGAGAAGGAGCTGTCGGGTGCCTATAGGCTGGAACTAAGGCAAGCGACGGAGGCGCAGAAGGCGGCGGAGCGGAGGTTGGCCGAGGTGTTAGCGAGCCAGGAGGAGAGTCACAGAATTGCCGTGCCTCACCGCCAGAGACCAGAGTTTCAGGTTTGCACGATTCCTTCTTATTTAGTCCTATAAGTGAGGTACCAGTGATTTCCGTCATCAACTTAGACGAGGGGGAGAAATTAAAGAAATTCGCGTGATATCTTTCTCCTCCTTTTCGGGTGGGTAATTTATGCATGCGAAAACCTTTAATTTTAAAGGGAAATATTTCGTATTGCAAGCCAACAGAAATTGTATTTTTGTGAGAGTTAATCATTCAAAGAAGAAGCATCAATTTTCCCAATATAACGATGGGAGTTCCAGAAGGTTGTCCGATACTCCCAAAATGTTTCCAGATGCAGAGGAAAGCCAGATTTAAAAAGATATTAAACTATAATTATTAGGAGCTTATTTTATTGGTCTACTGTTTACGGTAGGTTTTGGATGGACACATTATACAAGCCTACCAATCATAGCCTCGTCATTCAAGGCATAACCTCTTTTCCTACACTAACTAAAGACTTCTTCAGTTCCTCATTACATTCAATCTTCCTTTATTCCGCTCAACATCCCTGTCCTTTTCCTCCCAATACCTCGCCCTCCCCTCTATTACAGTCTTCAATACTCTATCGTTAATAAAAATGCCAGTGATTTTCATCATCTTTCCTGCCTTCTTTGTATTAATCTCAAACTCTACTTAGCATATGGTATCATGTAACTTAGCCATCATGCATAGTATAAAACTGTAGGGAATCGTTTTGTAATTGGTTTGAGCACTAAAAACAATTTATTTCGTTTTTAGTGATCAAACTAATTAAAATCCTCATACGTTTCGCTGGAAATTCCGCCTAAATATTTGAAAAGAGTACTTCTAATTATCAATCGCCACTTCCCTGTACACACGAAAATGCGATGCGATCGAATTATGTTAATTCACACATATGACTATCAAATTTTGGTATACTTTTGCTTTGTACTCCGAAACAGTGTACGTTAGATAGATAGATAAACGTCTTTATTCTGGGCGAAATTGAGACCTTCAGGTCCCCTCTTCCATTTAACCCATCGTCAGATAATGTTATAAAGAACATAGCAAACATGTACAAGAATACAAATAATAAAATAGAGATGGTAAACACAATTACAAGAGATATTAATAGCATATACAAGTGTAAACAAAGCGATAGTTGATACATCAGAAATAAATTTGAACAAAATATATTAACATTAAAGAAAAACAAGATAAATGAGGGAAACATAAATAACATAAAATAAATAATTAATATAATAATAATAAAAGAAAAATAAATAAATTAAAAAATAATGATAAAAATAATAATAAAATAAAGATTACTTTTGAAATACTTGATGAAATAAGAAATTACTTTTGAGTCGTTAAGAGTTCAAAAGAAAGGAAGAACGTAAGAAATAAAGGTGGTCAGGTTCCTGTGTAGAAGAATGAGATGAATTACGGTAAGGAGGAAATTTGCTAGGAGTTGTTTTGTTTGAGCAGGAGCTCTTTAGTGAGTTTTTTCTTGAATATTTTAAGTGAGCGGCAATTCTTAATGTCAGTAGGTAAGGAGTTCCAAAGTCTACAGGCTGTAATGTGGAAAGAGTTACTATAGATTTCTGTCCTGTGTTTAGGTATTAAATAGAGATTTTTCTCCGTGTATTGGCATCATGCACACTGTTAATCGGAGTGAAGTTACAAGATAAGTATTGAGGGATTTCATAGTTTCTGATTTGGTAGAGAAGCAAAAGGATGTGCATATTCCGTCTAGGCTTGAGTTGTAACCATTTAAGTTCGCGGTAATACTCAGAGATGTGGTCGCTTTTCTGAAGGTTAAAGATGAATCTCACACAAGCATTTTGTGCACGCTGGAGTTTAAGGGATAGCTCAACTGATAAATCTTGATATACTGAGTCGCAATAGTCAAAATGAGGAAATATGAGAGTCTGGATTAATTGTTTGCGTAGGGAAAATGATAGTAGGCTTTTGATATTTTTGAGGGAGTGAAGACAACAATAAATGGTTTTACAAGTTTTAATAACATGCTCAGTCCAAGTTAATGTTTCGTGGAGAACTATTCCAAGATTCTTTACTGTTTTCTGGTAAGGAATGATGGAGTCAGGTAGTTGAAGTGGTGGAATCTCGGTGTAACTAAGAGTTGAGAGGAGTCGTGAATGCCCAACAATGATCGCTTGGCTCTTCTTTGGATTAATTTTAAGAAAATTAAGTGTACTCCAGTTTGAGAGAGAGTCCAGGTCAGAGTTTATATGTTCTATCACGGTAGGAAGATCATAAGTGGAAGAATGGAGATAGATTTGTAAGTCGTCAGCGTACAAGTGATATTTGCAGTATTTAAGTTGAGTGGATATATCATTAATATAGTGGGAGAAAAGTAGAGGTCCAAGTATGGATCCCTGAGGAACACCACGTGTTACTTCAATCCATTCTGAGGAAGATGAGGTGGTGCTAACCTTTTGAAAACGGTCGTTGAGATAGGATTTGAACCAAGACAGGGCAGTAGGGGAGAAATTCAGTGTGCGAAGTTTTGTAATAAGTATGTCTTTTTCAACAGAATCGAAGGCTTTACTGAAGTCGAGAAGACCCATAATAATTACCAGTCTTTTGTCCATGGCGTATCTAATATCGTCCGTGACTTTAATTAGTGCTGTGGTGGTGCTATGAGATTTACGAAAACCGGATTGCAGAGGATTAAAGGAATTGGCATCTCTAAGAAACTGTGAGATCTGCTCGTGTACCAATTTCTCAAGAGCTTTGGATAGTGTAGGCAAGAGACTAATAGGTCTGTATTCGGACAGATCAGAGGAAAGATTTTTCTTCGGAATGGGGCGAACAAGAGCCCTTTTCCATTGAGAAGGAAATTTATTTTGCATAAGGGACCAGTTGAATATGTGTGTAATAAATGGCAAAAGTATGTGAATTAATTTCTTTATTAAAAATATCGGAATTTCATCTGAACCTTGTGCTTTAGATTTAATATTCCAAAGTGCATGGAGTACCTGTGTCTGGGTGACAGTAGAGAAGCAAAAGTTGAGCCCTGTGAGAAGTTTTTGAGAAACATTTTCATATGTTAGCATAAACACTGGATGTTTAACCTATGGATAGAGATGGCGAATCGTGGGCTTTCTTATCTAATTTCGTTTATTTAAGTAAAGGATAAGAAACAAACCGATAAGGAAATCCTCGATTTTAAATATTACTACTCTTTTCTCCAGCATTATTGTAATATTCAGGGTATAAATGAAGGAGATGGATAGTTGCTGGTTTGTAACATATCCTTTAGGGTAAGAAAACAGACTAAGCATCGCAAAATTTCTTACCCTTGTCTAATAAGACACAACCTGACACCTCACACTTCAATAAACCTTTCTTTAATTCCTCTTACATTTTATCTCCCTGTGGAGAAAAGGACCTTTGCCCAATCATTCTCCTTCTCTTCAGTTCGTATCCCCCTATTGCCAAAATCACCATAAAGCATTGCTAACTTTCCAATCTATTCGGCTTACGTAAGTACAGATTTGAGTGGCAGTTTTGCTTGCTAATAGTGACCAAATTATCCGTGTGTACTTCAGTGCATTGATTTATATAAATTTTTAGGGCGGAAATATAATTTGTTTCATAACTTGTTTGTTGTTATCGTGCTATTGTGTTATTCAGTTGAGAAGTAATAGCTTGAATACATAGAAGCTAATCTAGATTTAGGTCGAATTTCCAATCGTCGAAGTGATTTGTGAGTGAATTTTCAACTATTATTTATATTACGAAGTTGTCATTTAAATGAGGGCAGGTTTATAAATATTTGCAATTCATGTCTGTGAGAACGTTAATATGCATAATTTATTGCCTTATTAATTTATCAATGTACCTATTTTATTCATCAATTTTTATTCCAATCAACCTCACTGTGACGTACGTTCAATTCCGGTTTTCGTAAAGCAGGCCGCAAGGTAGGTAAACCATATTGGCTCTCACAAAATTCTAAAATAAATCTGGGAAAAATTATTGGGGAGAAGATCCTTCTGCCCGCTTAACCCACCCTCCTCCTCTCTCTTTATTGCCTTCGAAAGCGAAACTTATATTTAGGTTATTTTTTCATTCCCTTTCAAGCGATTATGTCTACCGCATTCTATATATTTTTGTTTCCAGATATTCAAAGCTTTTAAGACTCGGCATAATTTAATTTCAAAAAAGGGAGATTTAAATCTTAGCCGCCAATAATTGAGCGCCCAGGGTTTCAATCCGAGAGAGCTAAAAAAAATCATAACCTGCTCAAATACGTGGAAGATATTATTTTGGACTACTTGGTCTTTTTGTATTCGTAGCCAATTCCAACGGGCAAATGAAACTTCGTACATGCTACAACGGTTTTTAATAAAATTAAAATTTATAATTAAGAAAAAATAATGAAATTATTTTGAAGTTGGCCATGTCGATTAATTAGCCCATTTCCCGCCCTGTTGCTCCCTTATGCCTTAATTCCACGGGGACCATTTCCGACATGCATTCTCGCTCAGCCAGTCGTGCAAAAATGACATTAATACCCCTGGAAATAATATTTATAACCGTTTCGACAGTGGGCGTCTATGCTCAAGTTACGTATTGAATGCCACGCCATTCTCAATTTCATGCTTTAATTATGCATCGTTCTTTAAGTAGTGAATTACATTTTCTCATGAACTAAAGTATCGAAACATAATTATGAATCCACATAAAATTTTTAATTATGTTTCGTTACTGCAGTTCATGAGAAAATGGAATTCACTAGTTAAAGAACGATGCATAATTAAAGGATGAAATTAAGTACGGCATGGTATTCAATACGTAACTTGAGCATAGACGCCCACTCTCGGATTCGTGTATATCACTGAAGATTAAAAGAGATGAACTTTAAGTTTTACCATAAAAAATATTTTATCTACCGATGACAAGGAAAGGAATTGTCAATCTTTTTTCTTGTACTATTCAAGTCCGCTATGGGGGGGGATATTAGCTTGAACTTATTTAAGGATTGTTTCCTAAAAGTGTATTACTCAATTGAAAAAACACACGTCCATCCATTTCATTAATCGTTATAACGTTTTCCCCTATGATAAATTTAAGATTTTTGGCCATCATTTTAGGCAGTTACATGACATTAAACGAACAGTGAATATAAATTCGAACCCAATATGGATAAAAATTACGGAATTGATGATCAAAAGAAAAAAGATATATTATTTCAGATGTTACGACTCAGTCTGCACGAGACTTCGTTTTAACCAACATCGTAGAGCAGTGAAGGTTGCTCCCGTTGACCCACAAATTAATTTCCGACGTGAAGCAGAAGGGTTGCAAACTGTAACCCGTGTAACACAGTGGGAAATTATACTCATTGTAGTGTACCAGAGGGTTGAACAAGTAAATTCTCATAAACGCCAATAATATTAAAGCAAACTATCCACGGTTAAAAAACGATTACTAACGCAATTAATTTAAGATATAGTTTTAAGAATCGAAGTCAAAGTCATACGAATGCGCAAGCGGCCATGATAAATTTTAAAGAACTAATTAATGCTCGGTGATACTAAAAATACAAAATTAACCAACATGCTGCGTATGTGGGCTTCGCACAGATGACTGTAGCAATTATATGCAAAATATTTTCAAAATAATTGATATCGTATACCAACACAAAGAAACCTCAAATTATTTTCAGAAAATACAGCTGTGGTCAAATAACTGGGCCCTTATTTCTCATGCCATTATTTATCATCTTATCAACACACTTTCATATTTATTCTGATTAAATATCACCCTATACCTTCCTATTTCTTCATATTGAATCTCCGACTTCGCTCCATACCTTCATGCATTTTCTCCCTATGATGTTTTGGAACAAAAATGTGATGGAACGCTTCAATATGAAACGGAAATTCAAATAAATACAATGTGTCCCGTCTACTTCCACGAGTCACTGACCGACCAGGAGTCAATAACATCTAACTAGAAATGGAGTTCACCAAGGATTTCAGTTTTACGACTATAAAATGCGGTGGAATGGTTTTCTTCACTTAGGAGTAGTGCTACTCCTATATAAGGATATTCTTTGTAAAAACTTAGACAGACAACCACAGCACGAGAACACATAAAAAGAACACTCACAATAATATCTTGATAATTTCGACGGACTCGAACTCCGTCTTCTTCGGAATATAAGATATGACTGAGTTCAGTCATATCTTATCTTCCGAAGAAGACGGAGTTCGAGTCCGTCGAAATTATCAAGATATTATTGTGAGTGTTCTTTTTATGTGTTCTCGTGTTGTGTGTTACTGTCTAAGTTTTTTATTCAACGCTTCCGTGTTACTTCGAAGAAATCATATATATATATATATATATATATATATATATATATATATATATATATATATATATATATATATATATATTATTATTATTAGGTAATCTATTGGTTAAGGTAGGTTTGTTGGATGGACACAAATATCAAGTAAATATTTTGTTCCTCCAAACAAAACCCAATCCAACAACCTACTCAACATCGTATACATAAAGAGGAAAATTGAGTTCTTAATGTAAAATGTTAGGATTTTCCTTTCTCTTTTTAATCAGCATATGGCTAAAGTTACGATGGAAAATTTGAAATCACAAAATCATAAGTAAAGAGATGACTTCTCACCAATATTCGACACGACATTCTTATATAGTTTCCCAATCATTTACTAGGACAGTCACAGAATCTTAGGTTCAATATATGAAGTAATCATAAATCACCAATGCGTCAAAAATATTTTTATAATTTTTTACAATAATAGGAGAACAATGTTCCTAGGTATTCAGTAATTTGGAATCATGATCTCAAAGTAGCAATAAATATTCAAGAAAAATTGGTTTGGGATATTAATAATAACGACCTGCCTTCCTCCGAATATTCGTTCGTCGATGCAGACTCGCATTCGTTTCTACAGCCGTGGCGGGGTCCACGACGCAATAACATTCCGCGGCGAACCCCGGAGTAATATCCTTAGCGCCAACTGGGAGATATTTCCGCTTATGCATTCCCTCCTTTACAAGGTGACAGCCATTCAAACATTGAAACCCACTTATCTTATCAATGATTCATTCGTCGAACAATAAGTTTTGAAGAACGAAGTGGAAAATGGCAAAACTAATCTGCTTCATCATGTTATTGCACAACTGTATTTTATGAAGAGAAGCCACTAACTATGGAGGACGCCTTTGAAATTACATCCCCGACCTTTGAACATACTCGTACGTACGGAATTCCAAAGGAGTATTGTTCACTTATCGTTAACCCACATCGATCAATAGGTCTTGAGCATCAACAGAGCAGGGTCAGAATGTTCATAGTTAACAATTTTTCTCATAATGGGAGTGCAACTTTAGCATAGACACAATGGAATTAGGCTCCAATTCTCCCGCATATTTTCCTTTCAAACAATTGTTCCTCGGTATTGGGAAAATACTTCCTGTTCAAATGCACGTTATACTTGAAGCACAAAAGTTTCATGCGATATGTATTGGGAAATAAAATCTTTGTCAGGATAGGACTCAAAGTGTTTAATGCAAATAATTCCGAGAAGAAAATTTACCTTAAAGGAGAACATTTTTATCAAATTCAGTTTTATTACGACCTGTTCGAGAAGATTGATCAAATCAGCTTTACCAGTAAGGCGACTAGAACAATATGTATTAGTGGAAATGCCACATGCATTTGATATAATAATTTATTTCTTGTGTATATTTCAATAGATGAACCATTTTCATTTTAATTTCTTCTCAGAAATTCCGCAAAGCTTATAAATTTCCGTGCATTCTTTACTCTCACCAATTTCAAATACTATTAATTGGAACAACAGTTTCCTTATTTTTTTGACGAAGACAGTAGCATTAAAAGTTGTCCTTTTCCCTGCCAAACTGTCATTCCCAATTTCAAATACCTAAGTTTTTCATGATTTTATTCCCATAATTCATTCTCGCCTAATAATTGTTCTATTCAAAATCTCAATCCATTTCAGTTGTCTGTAATTATTGTCTCATAAATAGTTGTATTTCATTCAAATAATACACTGAGGTAGAGTATTTCTTCTTCTGTGTTCCACAAATTTGCTTCGTCTACTCAAACCCAAAGGACTCAAGTGATAAATCGTTCTACGATTACGATATATTTTTTTCATGACGATTATTAGTATTTTCCCCATCTTCATATACCCCTACACTCTTTCTTTACACTTACTTTTTTTCGTACAATACCGTCTAAAAAAACTCTTGTAAATAACTGTTAATTGATTTGTATGTATAATTACCATAGGTAAGTGCTAATTTACGTTTTTCCTGCTCCTTATTATGGAAAGAACGGTTCACTTACAGCTAGAATCCCGTCTTCCTGCTTCCATCATTGGTAATCCTGTCGACAATATCCTTTCATTGACATATTTGCGCTCCTAATCTCGATTTAAATTTAATTTCTTAGAAATGACTAAAGTAGACTTGGTTTTCAACTATAATTTATTTCTCTAGGAGAGTTTGATGGAAATGATATTTTAGACCTTAAGAGGAGTATTAACGCGACCCACTTTATTCCAATTTGCTGATTTGTATTTTAAATTGGATAGAACAGCCATTTGATGCATAGGCATCACGCAAATCGTTCGTCGCAATGAAATATTGTGATTTCTAACTTCTTTCATTGATTTTTCAATGTTCAGTTGCGTTACTTTTACGTAAAACATACTTATATGTAAATACATATACTAGTATGTACTTAGAAGTGTTACTTATAATACCTCATAGTTACTTAGTAATTACATATATAGTATGTAAAACGTAATTATTATCTCCCAGGATAATTAGATTTTCTTATCTTCCTGTATTTTTATTACTTCCTCTATATTACACTAGACATCTTACGACTCCTCGTAGTCTTTTGAAAGGATGCATGCACAAGCATGCATGCACAAGTATGCATAAATGAATCTACAAGATCCTTGTGTTACGGCGCTATTTTCACGTGGCGTACCTCTCGTTGTGCTACACAAAAATCTTTACTCTCAAGGAAGCACTTCTTTAGAGCATTATTCCCCTCCCGCATTTCCATTTAAGGATTCTGAGTGAGTTCTCATGTGAATACCCTCCTAAAATTCTCGTTTTTTGGCCCATTTCACGTAGACCTAAAGTGCACGAACCCATTCTATGCATTTCTGAATTTATAAAATTATTTTGAATTTCTTTTTTAAGCTATATGCCATCCCAAGTCACTCCTGCATAGCCTTTTGCAAACGCAAGGTGTACTCCAAGAAATCCGATCGTTGAATTAGTTCACATCGTAAAAATTTTACCAAATATTATACGTATCAAATCTTTAAGGATGCTTCATTGATTTTTACCTCTGGGAGAAGTTTTCTGGCCCACTTCTAAATGAATCCTCAAAGAGTATCGCGTTTCCTCTTTTTTTACTTAGTTCACGAATCCTTATATTATCTTGCATGCAATACTTCGTATGATCTTTTTTCTATAGCTTTTTTTCCATTTCCTCCTAATGTTTAAATATGAATAAATGTATTCGTACTAAATGGACACAGGGAGATTGTTGTCGAATTCAAATGAACGTCGGTAGAAAAATTAATAAATCGAGATCTTGTATGAAAATTTTAAAGTTCAAAAATTAGTTCACCTTGTCGCCCTTCGCTATAATATGGTGGTTTCCAATTGCTGTCCACATCTAATAAATAAAAGGATCAAAGTAATGTTGTGTTACCCCACTGTCCGCTGTGGTGTGGAGCTCCTCTCGTGCTGGAGTACTTCTGCCGCCCTCTCCTTGAGATAATCGACGCTCTAATGTTTGACGGCAGCTATTCGCTAGCTCGCGGCTCTCCTTCTCTAAACTGAGCAGTATTTTTAGGTCATATTACCCAAGGATTAGGCACCACTAAGTACTTCGCGTAAGGTCGTTTATTGCCCTCGGCTGCTTAATCGTTGAGTGCACTCGCTTATTTCGTAGGTTACCTCTATTTCTGGAGTTCGACCATGATCCAGATTATTCCATGGGTTTCAGCGAAGCCACGGAACGTTCTTATTACAAGATCTTTCTGTGAGAATTCAGAGATAGAGAGAGAAATTACACTTTAAAACTCTTACTTACACAATTTATTAGATGTGAAGTACGATTTTTTTAATCCCCTGGGAATTTTAGATTCTTACATCCTCATAACATTTCTCCTTAACTATACTATATTCCTTATTTATTCATTAACATGACGCAGTGCAAAACAAAATAAATATCGATTGAGAAGGCTACAATTTACAGATATTTAGTCAGAACAAATACTTGAATCTGAATCGTTATTTCAGTAAGAAGCCCAAATGAATTCTATGGTTTCAGGCTCAACTTTGTGGAGGTTCATTTTAAACGAGAAGCCCAAATATTAATATGGTAAAGTTTTCATTACTGATTTTTTTATCAAAATTTAATATTGGCCATTGACTTAAATGTTTATTATTTAATCAAAAAATATTGACAAGTAGTTTATATCAATTTAATTATTTTACGGAATGCATCATTTTCAAAGTAGTTTGGACGATGAAAATACGTAAAATTACCTACTTTTGCGATAAGTATTGAACTTTCTTAAAATAATTCATGCATGGTTGTTTTTCTGCAATGAGTGAGAGGTTGTAGGGTAATTTTTAGCCAAAATTCACATTCAATTTTTTTAGCTAATTCAAATTTTAAATGTTTTATTAACACTAGTTCATATTAATAAACCCAAAATAACTACATCAAAAAAATTATTATTTTCTCCCCGTTCTTGGTAGCAGTGTGATTCCTTGAAATAAATAAAACATCAATGCCTCAAAATGAAAATCTAAAAAAAAACGATGAAAAGGCTAAACTTCTTGGTTTGAAAACGAGCTAAGTTCTGGGCGAAAGAACCTTTCTCTTCAAGAATTGCTTGCAAGTTACCATCGCACGAATACATTTTGTTCTCGTGTTTTTGTCAGCTCGTTAAGAGTCAAGAGACATTGTCCTCCAATTGAAAGTATTTGTGCGGAAATTTTTTTTCTTTGGATGGCGGTAAATTGTCAACAGTCAGAGATGAAGTTAAAAATGTTTTATTTCGAATTTAATGACGAAAGGTAAGGCCCATAATTGCAAATATCTTCAAAAATCCCTGAAGGGAAAAATTAAATGGGGTTATTAGGGGATAAATTGCGGGAAATAAGCAAGGGTCTTAGCAATGCTGCATTTCAAACGTCATGAGCGTTGTTCTTGGTTAGCCGAGAAGGGTATACGCATTTATTAAAAGGAGAAACTTCAATCGCGGGCTCAAATTTGAGGCCCTTCATCGTCGCTAGCACTTGAAAAACGCAAGAGCCCGGCCTCATTATATGAGAAGAGGTAAAAACATTTCGCGAAAAGCCAGTAGAGTGAAAACTAATAGAAACTGCACGATAAAATAATATAAGGCATTTGAGAGATTTGCTGCATGAAATTGAATCCATTAACTTCGGAATTCTTAGCGGTTAGAACAGAGGATTTTGTTTCCACTCTTCCTCTTAAGGTCGTGGTAAAGAAATAAAGCTGCGCGGGAAATGAGGAAGAAAAGCAGTTCATTTACTCACGTGGTGCGGAAAGGAGGAGACCAGCACAGGCGTACGTACTCTCCCTAATGAAAAAACCGTATGATGGCGAAGACCTAATTACGTCCTCCAGCCGATCCATTTTAATTATGCACCTCTATATTTATACAATATTAGACACGTTTGATGGAATGGGAAAGAGGAGGGTAGTATATGGAGGTGAAAAATGACATTAAAAATATTTTTAATTTGAGGCATTAGGGAAATTTTACATCATTTTAAGCGATTTTCAAAACAGTAGCAGTGTGAACTCTACGGGCATAGGTAGTAACGTGCTTGTCTCGACTGCATTAAGTAAAAAGAATTTATTTCTCGTGTAGCCTAACTAGTGTATTTATTATCAATTTTGCTTTGTAAAGTAACTCGCTTTATTAGAGACATCTTAACGTAAAACTTGATGCGTCAAAAGTTATTTTGTTTAACAGAAGGATTTCTCTAAAGAAATATTTCAGACAGGAATCGATTCGAGGCAAAAGGAGATGAAACGAGATGACTTCAACCTCATCAAGGCACTTAAACCTTATTCCGAAACTTGTAACTCTCCGCCAACCTCTATAATGGGCACATTTTTTTCTCTGTGAAATGGACAAAATTTCTTAAGAGAAATTTCACGTGGGAAACATTTTTTTTTCTTTAATTAATCCGATGGTTTTCATTAAGGCTCTTTGTTCAAGGGTTTACTCTGAATCATATAAAAAGAAATTAGTTTTTCGGGATTTGGCTTTAACTTAGATTAGTAAAAAAAATATATATTGCATTCAACTTGTCGAAGTTCACCCATTCTATTCGGGTCAAGGTCAAGCCCATGGGGATGGAATTATGTGTAAAGTAATACGAGATCGTAGATCAGTCTCCCTATCGGTCGAATTGCGGAAAACAAAATATAAATGGTCTCTTACACTACGGGATCCCTCTTCATCAGTTAATCGCACATCGGTAGTGATTAAAGAAAATTCTTTTCTTCCGTGGCATTTGTTACTGAGAAGACTTTTTCCATTGTATTCATTTTTATATCTCCTATAAAAATAGTTCAGAGTCCATTAACGATTGGTATATTTTGAAAAATATGTTATATTTTTTTATTTCTCTTTTCATGCCGCGGAATAGTTAAGTGTCAGGTCATAAATTACCCTTTTAATCTAGCGTTGCCTATTTTATGAACTGAATATAGTATGTAATAATGAGTAAACTTTAGCGAGATAAATGCTCCAGCGGCCCATTTAACTCTACATTGGACAATGGCGGAAGCGAGTCTCTTGATGAGGATTTATGGTCACCTCTTCAACACTACATTGCGTCTATCGCATTATATTTCCTCCGTTTGATATTGAGTACCATGGCGTCTATACTTTTCACATTTATTCGTAAATATTATCACGAGGTTCTCAATTTAATGAAAGTTGATGTATTTTCACTCCTGATGCAAATAATGTTGAAATAGGAGCATCATTGGTTACTTTATGCGCAATATGACAAACGCATGTGAAAACTCTTATTATGGCCTTACAAAGAAGAAGGTTGTCATAAATGGGTGAACTTTATCGATGGTTGATGGTGACGTCGGAACCTCTGCAATACTGAGACACCCGGCAGTTAAAAACTCAAAACCCGACCTAGTGACTAACTAAGGAAATTTAGAGGTCACTCAGAACATTTCAGTTTTTTTTCTAAATTTAGGAAAAGAACTCTTTGCCTCTCATTTAGGGCTGCGTAATAGTTCGTATAACTCAAATACTCGTACGCAATAAACCAACAGGGGGCAAAGAGTTGCATCGATGATAGATCGGTTTTCGTTTATTATATTCCCTCATGGTTTTATTTTGTTTGATCTACTTAAGAAAAGCGCTTTAGCGTTTGTGATTTTTGTCAATCATTTGGAAATTAATTGTTTGATTCATTGTGAAATTGCTGATATCTATTTGTCAATTGGTCTCTTGGGGTGTAGTATCCAATTGAAGAGAGTAGTAGTAAATTTAATTTAAGGAGCATCGACAGTTCTCGACTACTGACCCGAGGACCCGGGTTCAAATCCGGGGGTCTTTGGCCAAACTTCTCAGCTTCTCCTAACCGGTATATTTTTTTCGGATAGCAGTTCTGGCGGGAACCTCAGAGGGCATAGGGGTAGAAAATGGTCCCCTACCCAGATGGGCTCATCATAGGGCTCCGTACTAGGCGACCTCTGCACTCAACTATCAAATAAACCCGTTTATTACCGTTTTCATGCCCTATTTTACTTACTTGAGATTGTTTTTCGAGATTACTCTGCATTGAGGACGGAAATAAGTTAATAATGTGAAAATCACAATACTCTACAAAAATTCAACGGTTGACTGGTTTTGACTTCCTACTACCTGGCCAACACCGGTATTCATGTTCTTACCATCATTTCAGTAATACCTCTATAACTCCCTTGAGAACCAGAATGCCTGTAAAACTATATAAACTTTAATATTATGAATTAAATCCGCGATATACATATAAATGTCAGGAAAAATGTAGTATTTGCATAACAGGCCCTCTGCATGTATAAATGATTACATCATGAACTTAAACACAGTCTTTCAACTGGTAACGCTTCCGTTTGTCAAACTCAGTCATTCAATTCACCTTAACATAGACGAAGTTGTGATTATCAAGTGTAAATATTCTCTGCGATTAATCTTCCGGCATCCTTCTCTGCTTATGAGGGTACAGTGACTCTCTGAAGTATACAGTTTTTGAAAGACGAAAAATTCATTAAGAAATTGAAGCTAAGGGTTGGTGCAATTTGCTTGCAAGAGTTTTGCCACATGAAAATACCTTCTTGGATGGAAAATTTAACGGGATAAAGAGTAGAGATCGACCGAGTCTTTAGTTCATGAAATGCCTCTTGAAAAAGTGGATTGTTGCTTTCACGAAAGATGAGAACTCTGGCAAAGAAAGGAGTCAATGGTTACAGCGACAAGGCACCCTGTACTAGATGATGATGAAGGCTAGTTTTAATTTTTTCCTATGACAAACCTAACCAAAAGAGCACCAGAGCATCAATCCCATGCTAATTAAAATATAAATAATTCGTAATAACTTCAGATTGTTGATTTTTTATGATCTTCCGATTGTACAATTCCCTCTTCTTCAACCATTATTTCGCTCGGGAAGTTAGTACGTAGTACCCACAAGTCACGTGATCCAACACATGTTGGCCAACACAACATTGTTTGAAAACTCTTTTGAGATTTGGGAAAAAGTAGCGATTTCTCAATGGCATGGGGTCGCAATTCCGGTGTTGCCTAGTCTGAACAATTGTTTTCTAGCATCAACAACTGCAAGTCCTCCCTCTTATACAAGGACTGTCCCAAAAATAAGTAGAAAAAATCTTGGGAAAAACATTTATTGCATATGAAGGTACAAATTGCTAAAATTCTTCATAAGAGCACCCGTATGTTTAATGGCACCGATGCCAATGCCTCCGCCAGTTGAGGTATGCTTCCTGTAAGGCATCTATAGGACCCTCGTTCAGGCACCTCCTCATAGCCTCTTTGACATAATCCGGTGGTCCAAAATGGTATTCAAAGGAAACTTACTTGAGTCGTACTAAAAGACCCATGTCGTCACCAGTAACCGCCTATTCTAAAAAATTTCGGCCACTCTTACCGTGGTCCAAGAGGTAAGCAATCTTCTGACAGCAACCTGGGAACCATCTTAGCACACGTTCCTCATGGCTAAATCTTCTATAAGAATTCAATGCACTGTGGTTTTTTGAATATTTCACTATTCTGCTAAATTCTTGGGGGGGTTAATCAGAATTGAGCATTCTGCAGAATTGAGTATTCCTTTTTGCACATTTTCATTGCGCTCTGTAGTTCATGTTTGAGGCATTCCTCATCGTCAACCTCGTCCTTACTCTCCCATTATATCCTGTGCAAGCATTAAATCATCACTTGAGCAATTTATCCATCTCCATAAGCATCCTTAACCATGGTCATGGTCTCCGAACCCAATTTTCCGAGCTTAATGCACAATTTTATCGCACGTCATTACTGCATGGAAAGTGGCATCGTGATCATTAATTTGAGCTTAAAACAACAGAAAGTGGCATCGTGGATTGGTGACGTGACCGTCAAACAGGGATCCAGTCTTGTAGTAATCCGAACACAGTAAATTCCCACACTTATCTGACGTAGGTCGCGTTGCTTTCCCAAAATCTTCCATTACCTTTCCCACCAAAAATCACCCCACTCCAGCCATCTGCATTGGTGGCAAAAACGCATTCTGTTTATTTTTTGAACAGACCCTGTATACTCACTGAGAACCAACGATCTAGACTAGAGTTACATGCGGAAGAGCATAATCACGCTTCAGTTAAATAATTTTATGCATAATATAATATAATCAGCACGGGTGCCAAACGATTTTTTACTACGTGCATGTACGGGAAGTTCTATTTTGGGCATGTACTCCCTAATCTATTTGGGAGATGATTGATATTAGAAAAAAATCAATCGTGGCTCAGTACGATATAGCCGATTCTTTTTTAAGTTCACCTTTTTAAAATCAAAATAATTTGAAAAGTCCATTTTTATGTAACCTACACAAAATCAAACCTGCATATCCCATCAAGTTTGTGAATGCTTAAGTCGCAATATGCACATAGTGAAAACGATAACATCAGGTTATTCCCGCTGAAAACCAGAACGGAGACACTTGGTCGAAAAGCAATATGCGTGGTATATTTTTTAAAACGCAAGTTACTGTTAATTGATTTTTATGTATAATTATTATAGGTAAGTGCTAATTTACGTTTTTCCTGCTCCTTAATATGGATAGAACGGTTCACTTACAGCTAGCCTCCCGTCTTCCTGCTTCTATCATGAGTGATCCTGTCGACAATATTCTTTCATTGGCATATTTTCGCTCTCAATCCAGATTTAAATTTGATTTCTTAGAAATGACTAAAGTAGATTTGGTTTTCAACTATAATTTATTTTTCTATGAATGTTTGATGGAAATGATATTTTAGACCTTAAGAGGAGTCTTAACGCGACCCACTTTATTCCAATTTGCTGATTTGTATTATAAATTGGGTATACTGTAACAGCCATTTGATGCATAGGCATCACGAAAATCGTTCGTCACACTGAAATATTATGACTTCTCACTTCTTTCACTGAGTTCTCAATGTTCAGTTGCGTTACTTTTACGTAAACGTACTTATATGTAAATACATATATTATTATTATTAGGTAATCTACCGGTTAAGGTAGGTTTTTGGATGGACACAACTATCAAATAAACATTTGAATATTAATAAGACGGAAAAAATTCCAGCAAATTTCATTGGTGCAGTGTAGTATGAGCTGGAAGCGTTTCGTAACGTTTAAATAACCCCTAAATGTGACGTTTTCGCCCCTTGAGTTCCATTTCCTTGAAAAAAATACTTTCTCTTCTGTATTTTGAATCTTAAGAGGAAAATTATTTAAATAATTAACTTTTAGTTTTAGCTGTTTATATATTTTTATACAACTATGCTTAAGACTGAATGTTACGAAAAGTCCGCTCATCGTGAAAATCATGTCGACCATTGCAGCAATGATTTTAGCAGTTTTTATTCCATTTTTACCATAAAACCTCTATATATGCCTCAAGTAAGAAATAAATTAATATTGGAGTTTCATGAACGTCAACCTTTCTTATAATCATAGAAAAATAAAAAAATTGCCAAAAGAACGAAATAAATCGCACGTCACCAAAATATCTTTTGTTAATTGCAAAGTCAACCGCGGGTCCTTATGCCGCATTATATCATTTACGAAAATTCTATGGATGAAATTGACGTCATCACTGCGATCATCAAATGGGAAATTTCCGTGAGTTGAATGTGTTTTTGGGCATAAAAAATCTAAGAGGACTCTAGTATACTTCTCCAAGAGTTTACCAAACCCAATATATATCTCGTTTCAATACATTTCTCTACAACTAAATTTTTCATGCCGCTATAGGAAAATTTGAACAAAACTAGACAGTAATATTTTTCAGCAGACAACAGGAAATCCATTTCCTCCGTTCTCATCCATACGGCGTGCAAAATTCACGTTCATATAAACTTTTCCTTTCCTCCAGACACCTGAGCTTTCCCACAAAGTTCTGGTATCCGGAATATCACATCGTTTGGATTTTAGCTGTTGAAGCTTGAAGGAATCACCCATTCCGAAATCAGAGACCCTCCGGTGAGTATTTCGAAAACCATCTGTGCACCTCCCTTAGGGTAGTCAAAAATAAATTTGGTAACCTACTATCATTTCCAAAGGTCTGTAGGCAGTCACCGACGCACCCGGTATGGGGAAAAGCGAAAACTTTCGTTTTGCTGGCATTCAGCGGTTGGGGGCTCTCAGGGTTATCTCAGATCGACGTGAAACTAATTCAGTCAAATATCCTCCAGCCATTGGATGCCAATATAACGGAAATTTTCAAATTTCCCATGATTCTCCGGGATCCCAAGGAGGATCCCAATGGAGAAAAGAGTGCATTTCTCTACCTATTTTTATTTTCTGCATTCGACTTAATCAATTAAAATAAGAAGGAAATATTATAAAGTGCATCTTTTTTCACCTGGGCACGATCTAATAAACCTTGCCGGGTGAGCGAGGGGGAGGATAAAGGGGATCGAAAATACGCGTCACGCAAAACAGTTCGCTCTTGTTTGTTATTCTGTTACTTGGCGTAACTATTTACCAATAGAATTTTCTGTGCGCCCTAGTCAATTGTAGACTCTTAAGCAAATCCCTCGGATGGGATCTTGCGATATTAATGAAGTATAATGATCACGAGAGTAGAAGTATCGGCAGCGCGTCACAAGTGGACGATATCTCGTAATCTCTGGTGCTTTCTCGGCGTATTAAGAGTAGAAAATTCCTTTAGGGTTTCCCACCCGGTGAGAGTCTCTATTCTGGCTAAATGGAGACTCTCACCCGGTGGAAAACTCGAGAGTTTTTTCTACGAACGATATTTCACTTTTTTGAGGGGTTCGGCGGCATTTTATAGCTCTTAATCTCGATATTCGCGACCACCCTCTGTTTTTCACCGATCATCTGATGTTGCTGTGTAGGCAATATACATACGCCCCGCAAGTACACAGAATAGATATCGACATATGTATATTTATCACGATCTACCATAAAGGTATTTGGCAGGGGGTGCAAGCACGAGGTGGGAAGAGTAAGAGATAAGGGAGGATTTTGGAGATGAATGGAAGAGAGAAAAATATTCAGTGTATATAGAATTGGATAGCGCGCAAATTTGTATGCATGCTGGAAGAAGACTTAGTTAAAAACAAGGGCTAATTCGCTCGATAAATTAGTGATTTGTTTTACGAAAAAATGGAATGATATTGAACCTGAATCATTTAATACGGCAGGCGTGACAAGACAGGCCATGCAGAATTGAGAAGTAGAAGGGGAAATTCTACTATTACATGGACATGTAACTAATGGTCTCCACCCCTAAATTTACAGGTATGGAATGTGACACACTTATAGGCAGCGAGCGGCGAGAGGCGTCACCCCCACCCCCCCACAGTGGGAGAATGGGAAATAATGGAGCCAGTTTAGAAGAATCGTGTCTTTTCATTCAAAACTATCATCGAGTCGGTTACATCAAATCTAATGTAGAGCTAAATTAAAAGGGGAATCCGATTGGTGCGGTGTCTAGTGTACCTTATCCCCACACCGGGGCCCCGATGTCGGATATGTCGGATGGGACGTTAAACTGTAGACCCCTTTGAATGTTTTGTTAAGGGTAGGCTAAATCCGACGTCGGGATCCTCTCCATCCTTCGTCCATTCCTTCGGCATTGCACCCCTACCAAATTACCTACATCTACCGAAAGGTACAAGTGATCTTAAATTTCGGTCGCCTGCCATGACAACTACTACCTCTAATATTTGCGCTGGTGACAACCCACAGAATTTAGGAAATGATAGCATAGGTTGATTATTGGAAAAATATGAAAAGTTTAATTTCATTAATGGACGCTAAGGATTTGAATTGATGTTTGAATGTTGAAGACCGTAATAGCGGGGAGAATAATGGGCAGGATAGGTGGGGGAAGGGGAGAATTAGCGTGTTGGAACAATAATCTAAAAAAATCTTTAATGCCCATGTGTTTCGGGAATTTTCCTACTAACACTTTATCCACCAGGCGATATTTTTGCACTGATTTACAGCCTCTCACCCATTTTTATGAAGTAACCCTTACCTTAGCCACCGCCAAATTCTTTAAAATTGATATCATAACATTTACCTTTAAAATTAACTGTTGGTCTTACTTATGGTCGGGAATAAACTTCTTTCATTGCTGGGCCGCTGTGCGTGTTTATCGTGAGTTATTAGGGTGATTTCCGTGTGTCGCCATATTTGCTACAACGCTTACCCTTGCGCTTTATCGTATGCCCCACTCCTATCACAGTTATCGCCCGTTGCCCTAATCATGTCCTCTCCCTCGCTCCCTGTCGGGGCGAACGACTTTGGAGACAGGTCATCAGAATTACGAGTGCATGGGTTGGTTTCGAAATCGTTATGAAGAAGTAGGATTACTACGTTGTGAGGCACCTTCGTAAAAGCGATGCGAAAATGTTAGTAGCTGACTTCAAAGATATTATCACAAGTCCTAACTCTTATGAATATGTTTAATTTTGACGGAAAATTAAAGAGGAAAAAAAATTTCAACGTGGAGTCATGCAGAGAAATCAAATAAAATATCCGTAAGGGTAGATTAATTTCAAAATTAGCTGTTCTAAGCGGTGTTTTTCATCCTGCCCATATTTCAGATTTAAATTTAGATAGGTAAATACGAATGAAGCTCGATTTTTATACCAGTAAAAAGACGGACGAGATGCTGCCAGGAAAATTGAATTCTCTACCAAATATTTAGCATGTTACTTCCCTCAAGATTATTTTCTGCCTTCATGGTTGGATCCCTTCCATTTTATACCCAAAAGTCAACACCCTATGCCGCACGCCCTTGTGGCAGCTGGCACGTTTACGTGGATATAGATATGTAACGTACCGATTAAAAATCCCGCCATGGGCTATTTTGATAAAACGAATCGATGAGGTTGAACTCCTCTCAGAATGACGCCATATTTGTGAAAGCATGCCCTATCAAAGGAACAAAATTGGCAGAGGTTTTGAGATTTGATTTACGGCATCATTAACTTGGTAAAATATGCCATAAAAATTCCATCGCGCTCCAACAACCTATTGATCACCGAACCCAATAATACCGACACCAGATTACCGCGTCTTGAGCGAGCTAATTTGAGTACAAATTTTCAAGATTATCAAGCAATAATCGTGCCCTTAACGGGAGGAGCATGATGTAAAATTTGATGAGATCAAAGCGTATATGAAAGCTATTTTATCCGAAAGGTAATCCCCATGACAAATCCTATGACTATTTCTTCAGTTCAGAAACTCTAACTCGAGTTTATGGTGGCATTGAAAAAATGTTACTCATTCGGAACTCGCCGGATTCCCTCTAAATGAAATAAATTTCGGATTAGTAATACTCATCATCAAAGCATGCATTACGTTTAATATAGGAATATTACTGCATTCCATCTGTATCGGTATTCATGTAGAGTAAAGCGTGTAAAATATTTACACCAAGGTTAATATAATTACGGGTGGAAATGGCAAATCTAACTTCTTATGTGAAACAAACCATTGGGGTGAAGATTTCTGGCGGCAGTGATACATTTCATTCCGTTCATATTATTTTTTCAAAATCATGGGCTCCATCACCCTAGAGTGATTCTTACACAGTATTTATGCCTTTGTATTTTCTTAATATCGCTCCGAAAAATGTGTAATCTATTACTTTGCTTCAGGGAATAAGCAGAAGCTTACTGTACTTACTTCGGGGTAGGTTTCAGGAAAGATTGATGAGAAACCTGACGTCGGCATTAGGTTACTCTTAAAGACAGATGCTATGGTGTCTGTGAATGAACTTCCCATCCACCAAATGGCGTTCTATTTGAAGTGCTCCCCGCAAAGCACACGATATGGGGACAGGCTTACCCCTGAATAATCCCCGCCACCGCCGGGATTCGAACCCGATGGTGGTAATTAGAGGAGACGAAATACATCTGAGATGATTTACTTCTTGAGGAGTGCGTGGTTAATTTGTTCGAGGTAGGATGCTCAGGTAATGATGGGTGGAGAGAAACCCGGTGTCGGAATTAGCTTACTCTTGTCGAAAGACGCCAAGGGGTACGCAGTTTTACGTCCCATCCGACGGAAGTCGTACTCACTCCAAACAGCACCTCAAATAGGAATCGGGATACCGCTGAAAAATATCTGCCGCCTCCGGGATTCGAAAGGGATCGGTCTATCTCTAAAAAATTCTCCGATCATGGGGATTCGACCCTGTACACTCGGTTTGGGAAGCCAGTATACAAGCTATCGAACTACTTCTTCGAGGTAAATGAAATGTTATGCGTATGCCATCTTATTTAAAACTAGTAATTATATTCCTTTAGCCAAATACTCCGCCCACCTTCGATCTATATATTACGAACATCAGGTATGGTACATAGGACATTTTATTGCTATTTCATTTAACAAAATACCCCTGGCACCCAAATAAAGAAAAAAATTTCAGAATCTACCAATCTACTACGTCTGCTCCATGATAGCCCTTGGCAGAGTGATATTGTGCCACGATCAACTCCTATTCTATATTGGATGGTTTCACTGCGTAGAACAGTATAATGAAGGGAAAATGAGACGGAACCAAGTGAATGGAATTTAATGGGCTAAACCTTAGCGGGCCGCTTTCCTGGGATCGAGAAAGTACCAGGTATTTCAGGGTGACCCTCCATCCTTGGAAACCGAGAAATATTTAGGAATGAAATAACCTGGAATATTGGAGAGTCAATGTTATTTTACCGAAAATATCTCGTGGGAATGAAAATAAACAATTACGTTTTTCAATTTGATACTAATGGCTAATCTGGTTCATTTAAAAAAACTAGTAGCTTTGTGTATTTTATGCATTCTGCAAGAAGGTAAACAACCGTCCGCCACATCTGTATACGATGAACGAGCGTTCATTTGGTTATTTAGCTCGACACAGTTCCGCGGTACAAAACAAGTATTAAGACGATAATATCCAGCCTAACCTATACAACGGTAAATAAACACTCCATGATAGGAATTATTTCTTACATAACACTAGGTGTCTACTGATATTCTCATGTACTTACTGGTATTATAACCAACTTGTTTACAAATTTGTGTTTCCAGAATATTTACATTAAAGAAATGCAGGGAGCAAAAAAGGATACGGTTAATGATGCGCACATCAGTCCGAAAGCCTTCATATAATTCAAGTTATTGAAGATTCCAAAAAGTATAAATAAGCGAATTGTTCTTTACGCTCTTAGTGAGACGTTAATTTAGAAGAACCTTTAATAAACAAGAAAACTATGTGATAAGTTACGGAGGAAAGTGCTCTTTTATTTCTGCATGTGAATTGAGTGGTGTACTTAGGATAAAATTGAGAAAATGGAATTGTAAAAACGGTAGGAAAAAACGAATTTTGGAAAAACTAATTTTTATCCTTGAAAACCTGAAAAAATCTGAAATAAGTAATCAGCTAATTGCTGACCATCCTCGTTCAACGTTGTTTGACAGCATAGCAATCTTTGGTGGATCTTGGCAACCTGGTGTCGCCACCTAGGATGATAACAAGGACTTAGAGTGATTTAAAACATGGCACATCATATTGTTGCCTCGGATTGGGATGGACGTAAACTTGGGACAGACTCACTCCACCATCAACACCGTCTAGTTGCCAATCGTTGGCTTATTTGACCGTTGACTTCCTTCCGAAAATGTAAATATACAGTGGCCCATGATAATATTGTTACGTATATCCCATTCCTTAACAAATTCTTCATTCCTTCATGGCTTCTTGTGCCAACATTTTCCGTTATTTGATTCCCACAGTTTACTGTAGACATCCCTCTTGATTCCTCTCCTCCATGTTTCTTTTAATTACGACCTTCAGAACGAACTGTCTTAACTCAGAATATACCCCATTTATTTCCCTCCTCCTTCATCCCATTGTCATCCATAGGTTTCTCTATTCACACACTCTTAGAAGTACTTCTTCATTTGTTACCCTAGTTTAACCATTTTATTTTCATAATTTTTCTTCAGCACCACACATAAGTGATCTCCAGTCTTCTTCTCCCTGCTGTTCCTATAATGTAAGTCTCACATCTTTAGAAAAGTGAACCTCAAAAATGAGTCTTAAAGAATCCTCTCATTAGACCTATGATAGCACTCTTTACCGTGAGCAAATTATTTTTCAAAAAAAAGTCTTTTTCCCATTCCTATTCTGCTTGCTGCGATATCACTCTTGCATCCTCCAAGACTATCGACTACTATCTTGCATAAAGAGCAGAACTCTTTCACTCTCTCATTGATTTATTTATATTAGCATTTATTTAAGACAAGGACAAAATTCCATTATTTTGATTATAGACAACAATAGATTGTTCAAACAAGGTCTGGACATCTTAAAGCGAAAGGCACATTTCAAAATGGCGGCCGTTGACGGCCACTTCCGCTGGGTGCTCAAAAGTCTCCTATGTTTGCCCTGCAGGGTATATTGTGGCCCACCCTTATCCATCCACTTTTGGAAAGGCCAGCCGAAAGGGGAAATGATTCCCTTGCCAAGTCACCCTGAGTTTATTGAATTGGATTTACGAGCAGCACGAACCCTTTTGGACGTCGTCTAAATTTCCATGCCCCACTGGGTCTTCCGACTCCTCCCCGACATCAGCCGCTAGACAGAGGGGAGCGGCATTGTTCTTGGCCCACACTCCACCGAACAGCCCATCCTCATCTCTCCGTTTCATAGCACTTGCCTTGGCAGCGAGGGGTCATTGGAACCGCGAACACTATTCAATGGCGGTTCAACACGTACATACACCTTCACCCACAATTTTGTTCGGGAATCTCACTAACGTAAGAAAAGCGTTCTTTTCCGAGTCTAGGTTCCAGCTTTTCCTTCAATAGCCTCGTCTCAGCTTCTTTTATCCCCTCCCCAATTCACACTTCACCAAAATTATCACCATAAATCATATCTCAATTACTTAAGAAGTATCTTTGCACGCTCTAAGTCCGCCTTTTCAATATCTCAGCTTGTTTTTTGGGTTAAATATATCATTTACAAGTCTACTGATGCATTTCAGATCTTTCCCTTGCGATATATTCGAACTTCATCAAGACCAAAAAAGCTTTAATTCGGAAAACTTGGCTCTGTCATAAATTTATTCCGAACTACTATGACCGTGCATGGTTCTTCGCCAGTATCATTTATGTCACTTGTATGCTTTTCCGTCCCTGTGATGCGACAAGGTATGCGACGTGAATTTTTTTATTAAAATTTTTCTTAAAGGTTTGCTTAAATATTAATCACCAGTAAAAATGTAAAATATTTTTTAATTTCTCCCTGGAAATTTGATCAAAACTACATGAACCTCGGTATCAAAGTGTGAAATAATTCCCCATGCATGCCAGGCTAGTTGCTTGTAACATTAAGTGCAATAGAATAAAGTTAGATTAAATAAAGACAGTGTGTTAAGCTTACAATGCAACAATTCCAGGGAGTAAAAATCATTCGCCTTGACCGGGATTCGAACCCGGATCCCTCGATATCCGGCCGAGTGCTTTAGCCAGTTAAGCTACCGAGACGTCCTATTACACTCTGAAATTTCTTTGAAATAAGTGTATTAAGCTACTTAGAGTGAAGAAACTTAAAGCATTTTCCTTCCCTAGCACAGTAGGATAACTTATTTTGATCCCTTATCGGTCTTTGAGAAAATTACATCTTAAAACTAAATATTCTACACTTAATCTCTCTAACTTTATTGATGTGACCTCTCCTACCGCAAAACGATGAGGATAATAATATATATATATGAAACGTCATCATGGAAGAGGCCTTCCAACTTATGCAAAGGATTTGTTCACAGGTTAGCATTTTTTGTATGAGTAATTTCCATCCAGATTCTTCTAATAATCCAGATGTGCCACTAAAATAATAGTTTAAAATCATTAGTTCCTTAAGATACCCATAAAAACGTAACAGTCTATGGTAATAATCCCCATAACATTCCCAAGAAAATATTTTGAGTCCTGCGATATGTAAAATTATCCGGGAACTGTAGAAACACATATCCTTCCTCATTTGCAACGTCGCATGCGTAAATACTTCTATTTTATACAACTGAAAACAGAAATTTCTATCTTTGTTCTCCGAATGGCCGGTATGATGCCCCTTGGAAAGGTAACGTCGGGGAAAAAAGGAAAACTCTCCCGTGTTGTTCCCTCTGCCGGCCGGCAAACTCCTCCCTTTCTCAACCCGCTCTGATTCCGGCCCGAAAACTTTTCCCGCTCGGAATTGAGTTCTCGAAAACATTTGCCAGGCCGATTAAATAAATAATTTATCCCAAAGTCGCCGTGTTTCGTTCATTGTTTTCACCGCCGACGAAAAAGGCTTGCGTTAAAAAAAAAGAAAAAGTTTCCAAGTGCTTGAGGGTTTTGGGTTGTGGGGAGGGGGGGGGAGGAGGAGAAGCGGTTCAGTTGAGCGTGCGCTCCACACAAGCGCGCCACCTGTTTTCGCTGCCAAAATTTCCCTTCAGCGGGGACGGCCCCTTCCCCGGCGGGGGAATCCAACCACCCCCCCCCCTTTACTCTCTCTCTCTCTCTCTCTCTCTCTCTCTCCTGCCCTGAGGGAGGAAGGGTGACATCCGTTTATGTTACCACTTTTGCCCGCGGGAGCAAAGTTCAAACGAGTGAGAACTTCATTAAAAAAAAAGGTAGAACGAGCCGCAAAAGGCGATATTTTGGAAGAGACCCCCCCTCCCCAAAAAAATGCTTTCCCCGGCATAAAAATTTCGTTAAGGTTGTTAATCTCAAAACGTTTTGAAACAGCTAATTTTCCATCTTTGATCGGGCCAAAACAAAATTTTGATGTCGACGTAAGCAGGTTAGTTTCCTTGTTAAAAGGTGTGATCAGGACATAAAAGCTCGAAAATTTTTATCATGGAGGGAAACGTAATCGTCGCATATTGAGTGCAAAAAAACGGTCGAATCACGAAACTTACCAAAGGATTTATCGATAATACACAATGGTCTTTGAAGCTATTAGGCCTTCAAGTTGGTGAGCATGGAAACATGAGTGAAAATTTTGAAGCTGATGTGGAGATTTGAAAACGGGTGTTTGTTTCTTTTTCATCTCAATTGCAACCAATATTTTAGTTGGATCACTACCTTATCGACCTAGAAATTTTTATTAAAATATTTTTATCCCAGACTGTTGATTTTTCATAACCATGACCTATGACTACTGTCAAATTCAAAATGTTATAACCTTGGACCTTTAAATCGTTTTATTCCTATCACTTTTACGAGGGTTTACGAGGTATCCTATAGAAAATTTTTACAATGCTTCTGAAGCACCAAATATATTAATAATGCTCATATGCACCAAAACAGGAGTATCAACGCTTCTGGATTTTCTGAACCACGTTGGCAAGAAAGAAATTGTTTTGGAGCATACTTAAGTATAAACACTAACGATAACTAATGAGCACACAATGCTCTTGTGTCTAATTTTTGTGACATCCGCTATAACACTAGTCAATCGTAAAAATTACATTTTTTCAACAAAAATCAGATTATTTTTTGGCCTTAGTACCCGTATGCCATAGTGAATAAAGGATGGCGAACTGAAATGAATGGCTTCACCTAAATAATAAAATTTCATTGTTTTAAATATGTTACGCTAAAATTAAATGAAAACAGAAATGCGTAAAAAGAGCAGAATGTTCTTCACTTTCATTGAGGAACTATCCTCGTATTGACATTTTGTTCGATGGTACTCACTATGGAGTATGTACGATGGTTTTTATTTTATTTTTGCTTTTCCTCATCCTTAAAAATAGTCGTACGGGTATAATCAAGGATGTGGTGAATTATTCTTTTATGGAAGGTTAAAATTACTTGTTCGGTCTCATTCAGTCGTTTTGAGACGATAGTTGGACACCCCTGCGCTATCCATTACATTACTGCCATTTTCGGGCTCATGCATTTCCTCACAAGGTGACAGTAGTGTAACTACTTTCCAAATTAGAGGCACAAATAAAATTTTACCCTGAATTTTTTTTTTCAAATGTATCCTGAAACCCAGACGAAAACTGTTGGCTCGTGATCAATTGTTTATCGTTAACCATGATGGTGAAGTGACTGGTCCCAAAAGTCCCGACACCCAATCGTTTAATATGTCTCCCTGACAGTTCCGTTCTTACCATTCGCAGGCGAGTCATTCCTTGAAGATGGAGGAGGTGGAATCGAAGGACGAGAAGAAGCGATGGAGCCTCGACAACGTGGATACGGTGGTAGTGGACGAGGAGATCCGGCGGCGAGCTGAGGAGCTGGAGGACGGACGCAAGAGGGCGCGAGAGCAGGAGGTGGCCGAGTTTCGGCGGCTGGTCGAGCAGCTGCAGAGGGACCTACAGGAAAAGACTGAACGGTGAGCAACAGCACTCGCGAATATCACTGGGGAACCCCTGGCGGACGTCCTCCGCGGTCCTCAACCAGAGCTGTCGGATTTTTGACTGCGGCGGAATGCATCGGGAATGATACATGTTGGGGATAGGGATGGTACGGTGGCTAATGTGCTGGCTTCCCACCCCTGGGGCCTGGATTTGAATCCGGGAAGTGGTAGGATTTTTCAGTTGCATAACGATCCCAAGTCGGGGGTACTACATGGAGAGTACTTCGAATGGAGAGTGCCGCTACCAGGATGGGACATTAGATTTTGGACTGTTCGAGGTCTTTCCTTGAGAATAGGTTGATGCCGACGCCATGTTTCTCTTTACCCTACCCCAAATCCATGAATACCCTACGCCTGCCAAATTACTCACCCATCCCAAATGGCGCATATAACCTCAGCAGTTGGTCGCCTCCACAATGACTACTTCTCCGATACCAGTTGGTGAGGGTAAAATTAAAAATAAATTAAGTTTTATAAAAATATTTCTTCACGAATGGAATTCATGTCAAGTCTATTTGGTGGATCATCATAAAATGTATTGTTAAACCTCAGTCGCTTCACTTGGCCACTTTCGTGAAGCGTATGAAAACTCTAGAGCTTTGGCAAATGTTTAGGTCCATACTTGCGCATGGGTTTAGTGCTTTAACATGTATATTATATAATGCTGCTAGTGACATATCGTACTACTACAATGATATTTTTTCTACTTTTGGGTGATTAATTACGATAAATATACAAGAATTAAATGAGGAAATTCCGAGAACCAATTGTTTTTCTAACATTGCTGTTAGCGATATAATTATGCCTCACTCTCGCCTGCCTCATACATACGCTATCCAAATGAAATGTTGGTTCGTAAAGTGGCAACTAAAACTGAAATATTGATATTGAAATATCGAACTAATTCGCTAACGGTGGTTGTCAGGATGGACCTAGGATATAGGGTACTAACAAGTTTGAGTTCATTTTAGAACTAGATGAATTGAAGGGAATGAAATCCAGATTTGACAATAAATAGATAATAATAAGATATCAATGTAATTAACCTGGAAAAATTTGGATCGAAATCCCTCGTAGATCGAAAGTGAAAATATTTGCCACATTTTAATAGTTCTCAATTCTGGACATGTCCGCTATATTTATATTCAGAGTAAGTCCTGTTCATGACCTAAAATCAGACTTTATTTCACCTAATCCGAGAGATGACGGCATGAAGAATAACACGTGTGCTTGTTGAACACTTCAAAAATCCCATCGTACACACTAGTTGATCAAATCATAAACATGAGATCTGGGAGATAAGGTGATGGAATTGGCAGGTTTTAAATATTATTTTTCCTCTTACGATAAGGGACTATGGCCGCGATTTCAGGGAATCATAACGCGTGCGAGCTATCGTTATTGTATATTGAAACGTTGGATAACGAAAACGCTATCGTCTATCTTTTAACTTCGCTCATAGGAACATAACCGTGTGGAAGCGGGCCTCAATATTCACTGCACGAGCTTTTTCTCGCCTGTTATCACTACTCCTACAAATGAGGAAAATTTCTGTTAAATGAAGAATAGCCTTATATTGCGTTTCGTTGTGCATTACTTTAAGTACAATTAAATATTTGCGCAATGGCTATTTTGTTGAAATTTTTCTTACAGAGGTGCAGTGGATGGATTAGCAGGTGCTACCAAAAGCCCGTCTCGCATCAATAGTAAAAATATAACTTATATTTATCCTCAATAGAATATAAATTCCTTTTTAGCCAACAAACTTTTTATAAAACGTCCTTCTAATTATGCGTTCCTAAGGTAGAATGCCCTCCTGTCTCATGTGCTCTTTCTCATAGACTTAGGGAGGATACCATGCAGTTGTATACGAAGGGTGAGAATCAAATATAAAGTCAAAAGTGTCAAATCTGATTCAGTGAAATATTTTCATCTCCTCTTTTGCCCTCTAAAAAGTACCTCAAGTAGGGATCAGGAATCCAATGAAAAATATCTTCCGCCTGAACCCGAGTCCTCTGGGTAGGAGGCAAGTTCGTTAGCCACCGCACAAATCCCCGTCCCGTTCCCTACTGGAGGTGCTACATGTATGTGAGGTGACTTTGAGTGAGTTAGCCGTCCGTCGGATGGGACGTTAACCTGGGGACCCTATAGAACCTTTTGTTAAGTGAAGGCTAATGCCGACGCCGGGTTTCTCTCCACTCTCCTCCTTTCCCATCCACCTCTAATGGGGCAAATTACCTTAGCTGTCGATCGCCTAGCCTAAAATCAACTGCCACTGAAAGGTAGTCTCTTGCGTAATCACCCCCTGCCACACTCTCTAGCGTTGCTTGAAAGGTACTATATAAATAAAAGTAAATATTACACAATAATCATGATGGAGATTTTATGATTCCATGTGACTTAAACCCCTAAATCATACCAGCGATGAACGTACCTACTCAAGAGGGCAAGTTAAAAAAGGCTACTTAACAGCCAATTCCAGCAATTCATACGGGCAGTCTACTTGACAGTGAGTTGTTGAGAATAAAAATTTGAGCATTGGCGTGAAGTAGGGAGAGAATAGGGTTTTTTATTCAGCTCAAACTCGTCTGGTTGCGCACAAATTCATAGGGTAACATCAGGTGAGGAAATTAAATTAGGGGTCTCGCGCTTCGAAGAGTCTCAACGACTCGGTGAGTCCATGGAAACACAAGAATGTGGCGCGGAAGATTAATCACTACGCACACTTAACCTCATTTGCGTCTGAGGTGAGATACTTTATTACAACTCTCATATAAATACCAACATGTATAAGTTCAACACTGAAAAAGCGAGCCAATGCGGGTGATTTAAGGACTCAAAAATAAGCAAAAAAGAATTTTTAAATTGAAAAACGTGTTTTTAGTTATATTTGAAATATGGTTAATAATATCAAATGAAATAAAATGTCTTGAAACTGCAAGCGGTTGATATACGTCGTCAATAGCCAACGGATAATTGCCATAGCAAATTAAACTGCAACAAAAAGAAAGTTCTTGGAAAATTTAATTGAAAAATTTAATAAAAAGAAATATCGGTACAGAAAATTAGAATGAGATTAAAGCTGTCTAACTATTTTAATTTTCATCAACTAAATACTGTATATTGCAAGTACTATACACTTTAACTATCCCTCGAAGCGAACTAAAGGTGAGATGTTTGCCATTTACCTTACAGAATTACCAAATGAAGTCTGGAAATGAGAGAATGCAGAGAGGGCTTAGTTTAATTACGTTCCATCATCCTCTTAAGATTATACCTTTTGTAATATTTCACACGGAAATTAAGTTACGACCTACCGCGTCTTCTGTGCCATCATGGCCATTCTCACGGTAATAACACAGGTAAGAAGAGCAGCGAAGGGCTCACTCATTTGGAGAAAAAGAAAAGAGGGAGGGGTGGATGAACTTGGAGGTGGAATGTCAGGGAAGAGATGAGGGATTAGAGTTAAGGGCGGAGGAGCAAATCTAAGGGAGGATGGGGAAGGCGGGGCACCAGAATAGTGGTGGTTTAGAGGCTTGCAGGTAAATGAGAGGAAGATTATTTTAATCGTTTGGCGAGCCAAGCGTACTGTTTTGCACCTGTAATAGTTCATTTTCTATTTTATAAGGTACTTATAAAAATCTTTTTCTTAGTTTATTCTTCTCGCTTTCACAAGCCTCAAATGTAAAACACTCCTCCTGGAAATAAATTCGATAAGACATATCGCGATTTCAAGTTTCTCTCTGCGTTTTTCTTCGCCCTAATTGGATATACAATATCTTTTCAAGAGAATTAAAGTTTACGAATGGAATTAATAGCTTGCTACCAAATTAAGGGCCATTGGCCATGGATATGAAATTAGACAAACGCCGAAGCATGTTTCTTAACATCATTTGAATAAGATTAGAGAAATCAAGTGTAGAAGCAAAATATTTAAGATGTCACCACCCCAAGAGTTATATGAAGGGATCAGAATAACTGCAAATGACTGTGCTACGGAAAAAATGTATTTTTTTTATATTTCTAAGTAGCCTATTATGCCATTATAGTATTTCATAAAAGGTAATTTTATTTTCCTCTTTGTTAGCAGCAGCTCGTTTCACATGCATAGAGATTTTTTCACGCTCATATTACGTATTGCCTGTAACTGTAGTGAACATTATCTCCATTCTTTGAATTAATTTAAATATTTAATGGAAACACGCTATCATTCCACATCATAGATTTATCTTTTTTGCATCTAGGAATTATTTAATCACTAATAAGTATTAAAATCATCGATCTTGTCCTCATAGAATTATAATAAATTAAATTAATACTTAGTGAATAAATTTGTTATTTTTATGCGAGTAGTTGTCAACATTCTCTGAAGTGAAACTTTATTGAATATCCACTTGAGAGTGATTCAATCTATCCAAAATTCTAATAATCGACGCATCTTGCTTTTGTTTCCATGAGCAGCTAAACCTATCAGTTTTATTTTTAATTTCCAAATAAAACGATACTGCACCAAGTCGTTTGAAGAGAAGTTCCTCTGCAAAAAGACTTATCAAGAGCCTTATTACTTGAGACGGAGTTTTAAAGATTTTTCTGTTTGGTAGTTGATGTGAGCGACCCGTGGAGGCATCGATTTCCAATCGTCCTTTCCTCATCCCGGTGATTGAGTGCGTTGATTCGCCATCACATCAAGTCTATAATTACTTTCCCGTTGACGGAGCCTCATTATTTAATTAAATATGATAATTCTATCCAATGCCGATAACGCTGATGTGAACTGAATAACAACTACTCATGCATTCACAGAACAGCTATAATTGAATTTTACGGAGCATCATAATGACAATATCATTTTGTAAGTGCACGTTACATCACGGCGGATTATGGAAAACAAGTCAGATTCGCATGGACGTTTTCCCATAAAAATCAGAACTGAAGGAGATGGTGCGAGAGAAATGAAGACAAGAAATTCATAATCCCACTTTTTTGAGTCCATCTTTGCCAATTAATATTAGTGAAGTCACAAAAATAGCTAGTTTCTCGCGAAAAAAAATTCAATCTGAACTTCCTAAAAAAGGAAATCTGCGCGAGAGAGAGAGAGTATTGCTCATGCTCTCTCAAAACGTACTCGGTTTGTTCAAATGTAAAAAAGGGCTCGGAAAGGGGAAAAATAATTTGTGAAACAACAGGAACGCATAAATAAAAAAAATCGGAATAAAACTCCTAATAACAGCGACAGATAAAACGCCGCCGAGGCGCTTGAGCGAGGGGAGGAGGAGGGGGCACAAAAGGGATGCAAACTAAAGCGTCGCTCTTCCTTTTTTCCGTACACGTAGGCACTTAAAAACCGACACCCCTCGTGAAATCTCCTTCTGCCTGCCTCTCTCTCTCTCTCTCTCTCTCTCTCTCTTTGGCTCTTTTTTCTACCCCCTCCAACCAGCTGAGGATCGATTTTTTTACGATGGCAATACGTTTTCCACTGCTACTTAGTGAGAAGGGTATAAAACTAATAAAAAGGGATTGTGGAAAGGATTAAAAGCCCTAAGTATGGGAGGAGGAGGAATTGTGGGGGGGAGGGGAGTGAAGGGGGGGGAGGGAGTGAAGGGGGGGAGGGGGTGAAGGGGGGGGGGGAGGAGGAGTAAGTGAGGGTTGGGGACGATTTGATGGAGGGAGGAATAAAAAATACGGGGGTGAGGAAGGGAAGAGATGAAACGGAACGAGTAAGAGGGAAGGGAGAGGAGGATAGAAGCAAGAGGGTAGGATGGCGGGGGTAGAAATGAATTTCGGGGGAAGGAAGGTGGGAAACAGTTTGAAACGGAGGGGGTGGGGGGGGGGGGTGTTGGGCGAAAGAATTTCGTGGACGAGCCGGGCGGATTTATGCGAAAGCGAAATAAATAACAAAGATCAAATTAATTGGAGAACAAAAAAAAAAACTTTCGCGCCCAAGCGGTCACGTCATGCTTCGACAATCGTAAAATAATTTGAGCGAGGTCTCCCTCCCTCTCCGCCTTCACGCCGAGAGGTTTTCTTTTGTTGATTCTGAAAAATACCATGCCCATTTTTTTTTTGGGAATTAAATTTTGGTTGAATACAGGTCCATGAATGTTCAACTCCGGTAGGCAATTTTCCCGTCGTTTCGCATTAAACGGTGACGATATAGTTCCGTACTCCTAAAATTAAAAGCAAGAAAAGAATCTAAATAATTTTCTTCTCCCCTCACAGCTTTCATCATTCATCCGAAACCCTTCTCTTTTTTTTACGTTCACTGAACTGAAGAGGTATTTCATCCCCATTAGCAAAATTACGCTCGTGAAATGATCTTAATTCCACGAATATATGGTTAATTAATGACGCCATAATATATTAAAAGCATATCAATCTCGGTGCGTAGGAAATGCGCCAGTTTCACCTAATTCATAAACGTATTTACGTTGTTATTAAGTTCTTACGTAATTTAGGGAGCATGCGGCATGTGCAAGCCTTGTTAAACTCATTCGAATTCCTGACTATTAAACGACTGGAGTTAAGTATCCTGAGGTCCTCGCAATTCACATAACATCAGGGTCGTAAAAGGAAAAACGTTAAATAGGCGGATTTAGATGGACATAAAATCTAAATTTAAGAGTACGAACAAGGAGATAGAGAGAAGGTAGCAAAGGAGACATGATGGAGGATGGGAAGGAGAAGGACAGAGAGGAATAAAGGAAAAAAATACCCGGAAAGGTTTATTCAAAACTTTTGAGTCAACTGCACCTCAAACCAACTCTGCTCCAACTGCTCCAACAGTTATTAAGATATTAAAACAATATTTCTGAATTGAAAACTGGATTTTAAAAATATTTCAACAAAATTTAATTGATTTATTTAATTATTAATGCATGTATACATATTACAGAACAGAATATTTAACGAAAATAATTTTGCCGAAGATAACTTAGACGTGACCTAGGATCGAAAAAATGCTCTATTGGAATATACGAAAGGGGAACTTCTATGGGATTGATGCATGGATTAAAGCGGAAAAAGAAAGGATAAGTCAGGAATGCAAGAGAATGAAACGAATCGCCAAAATGAAGACGTGTTATGAAATGGTTGTTATGAAATTGTAATATGAAGATACGATTAGTCCGGCGACGAATGAATACAATCCTTGTATTAAAAACTTCATATTCTCATATTACAAGCTTTTAAATATTGAATGAATTTACTGAAAAGGAAGATTATATAACAAAACGCGTGAAAGTCATCCGCGACGACGACCGGTCATTGCTTATACGAGAAGCGGGTCCATTTATTCCCTGGAGAAAGAGGCATATGCTGAATTTTTTTTTCAAAGTTGCGTCAAAACCGTTCGGGATATAATATCATAACGAACTATAAAAGCAGTTAGTACACTACGAAATACATTATATCACCATTTACTCACCTACCCATTTGCTCTAAAGATCAATGTTGGACAAGCAAGTTGCCAATGTGGCATACACGTTCGACCCCACAATTGACACAATGCTTTTGCTTATGCTTTTGCACAAAGCTTGCTTCAGCTCTTGTTTATTTCAAATATTAAAGATGTTTATTATTGCGAATCCAATTAATTCATTAAAATTAAATTTGAATTTGGGACAACGACTCTGGAAAACCATCGCATGCAGTAATTTCCGAATTCCGTCTTCAGATACTCGTATTACGAGTGACTAAGACGGGCTTTACTTGTGATTAATTATTTTCTGTGGAATATATATATGACCTTAGTTGTAGTGTTCGACCACTTAAAGCACACGCTTACTCAGCTTGGGCTCAAGTATGCTCTAATGAAACTAAAATTCGGACATCATAAAAATTATATACGATAATTTCGAAACTGCGAATAAATTAAGTTCGCGTACTGTAATTGTGATAATTAGTCCAAATGATAGTAAATTAAAATTTATTTCATAAATAATTGGAAACTAAATCACCACGATTTCACTTTGTTGCTTGTCATTATCGGTACACATTTCATGAATTGAGATAATTTATTTTGGAATGTCTCTGTTACCCACATTCGTGGCAGCATCACAAGGACATAGTCAACCTATGTATGTAGATGGCCACAAAACTCTATTGGACTCGCCCTATATAGATACAGGACGAATATTTTTTTGGGTGGGGGGGGGGGGGTCGGAATATATATGGAGTAGTCGTAGGAAGCACCGGAAAAGAAATGAAAATCATAGCCCGGAATTCGCCATTTTTACACCGCGTTCTGCACAGTACAGGGCGATAAACCAAAGGAACAGGTTGATGATCACATCAGATCTAGTGCTTAAGTTCCAACACTGTTGTTTAATCCGTTTCCTCAGCTAAAGCGTACGACTTTTCGGTGAATTGCATTCATTTTTCACATCCTTCCAATTTCGTTTGGTGAGCTCGTGCCTCCAAAATATTTCCGCCTTCCGCGGAATGATCCATCCGGACGGATTAATTTCATGGGCCGCATACGGTCCAGAAGAGGACAGTTGTCACTCGCTGTCCACTCCTCAAGCGGGAACGCACTCCTCTCGTCGACACGCACGACCGCAAACGGGACGACAATGCATTCCTGAATGCGGTGTCGGTCGGAGGAGGAGGGGGGTAGGGTAAAGGACAGGGAGGGCGGGGGGGGGGAGGGTGAGGGGACTTGAAAATTTCCTCCTCCGCGGGAATTTCAATTTTGAGGCCCCCGCAAAGGGTCAGGCCAATACATTAAAGCATCCTCATGGGACTTCAGTCACCCTCCACTCTCAGGGGGGGGAGAGAGAGAGAGAGGAAGTAAAAGTGGTTGTGGGGGTGCGGGAAGGGAGGATGTGG